>PVKB01007356.1:0-37300 GCA_004027205.1 Ctenodactylus gundi | reverse complement strand
CCCCGTCTCTTACTGCCCCCCCCCCACAAGTGAGGGACGAGCCACGTAATTGGCTGTGGGCCGCAGGGCTGGCCCGTGTACATATACGTTGGTTTTTGTGTGTTTCCTGCACACATATGGATGCTGTTTGTGTGGCAGTCCGTTGCTGATGCTTTTCTTTAACATGAGTATTCTATTTCTAAAACCCTGAAGCCAGGTTGGAATAAAAATGTCCCATAAGATGGTCTTGTCATCTTGAACATTGAAACTACAGGCAAATAGTAGTTTTTAATTAATACCTGTCATTGAAATAGAAAAAGAACATGTTGAAAAAAATCAGTAGCTACTTATGGATTTGTTTGATATAATAAATCAAAAGAAGGAATTTACATTCTAATTAAGGAGATCTAATCACCCTGACTTCTTATTAATCTCTTGTGGTTTAGGATTAGAAATTCCCTCAATATTACATGTCTTTGATAGTCCTTCATATATTGGGCTGTGGGCAACACTGAATATTATTTATTACAGTAGTGTTTTCATAGATTTTAAATTAGGGCAATAGTTTGAATCTGAAGTATTCAGTATACTATTTTGCAAAGAGTTTTTTCTGGAGAAGAAGTATAGAAATTTTGAACAGGTAACTTGAAGGGCAAGTTGAGTATCAGATATCATGGCCAGAGGGGAGTCCCTTACTGAAGAGTAGGGTTACTTAGAAGAAATATGGAGAATTCTGAAGGGGAATCAAAGGCTTGGTAGGTCCTTAATGTAAGTTTCATGTATTAATTTGGGGGAAAAGATTATTGATTGATTTCGGAGGTTTTTTGTCTCTTTTTAATTTTCTTCCTCATGCTGTTGTTTTATGAAAAGCAACTTATCCAAACCCAATCTCAAGACAATTCATGCCATTAAAGGAACTGTATCTCCGGAAGGATGCTTCACAGAGCAGCAGGACTGTCTGCAAGGGGCCAGTTTGGGCAGCATAGTGAAACGCAGGGCTCAGGAACTCTGCATCTGACCCGCTTATAATTAGATTGACATCAATTTGCTTTAAACAACAATATCCATCTGTGATTCTTGCATTGGTGATAGGTTATAAAGTCTTGAAGGGGCCTCAGATATCCTAAAACACAATTGGTTAGTATAAAAAAATCTTTTTCCTAAAACAACCCTGGGAATACAGAGCACATACTCAATCTTCTGTATGCAGAAAGAGAATAATCCCTACTGAAATAAGCCTACTGTTTATCTTGTGGTTATATTTTAAATAGAAATTTCAAGGAATGAAAGGGACCATCCAAGGAATTAGGGTAGGAGTCCTTTTTATGCATGGCTGGATGGGAGCGCTGCCTTTCTAGTTCTGGAATGCTGCCTGACTTTTTGCTGCTTGACTTTCTAGGGAAACTTAAATTTCTGGCCTTACGTAACAGGGGGATTCTTCCCCACATAGGCGGTAGAGTGGACCCTTTTTTTTTTACAAAGGGATTGGCAATCAAGTGTAACAAAATCGTACTACTCTAAGCATCAAATCTGTGCATTCTCTTCCACCATATTTTGGAGGTGAGTGGCTCAGGCCCCAGACAGGGGCAAGAATAATCAGGGGAGGAGCTGAGTTGCCTGCATTAGTGACAAGACGGAGCAGACCCGCCGCCCCACCGTAGCTTTACCGTGATCTCAACTTACATGCAGTGAGAAGATTGCTGTCTTGATCTCACAAACCTGAGTTCTGTGTGATAGCACCTTTTGTCTGCTTGACTTACTGTAGTTTTCTTGCACTTAACACAGAATCTGTCACAGGACTGACCAATAGAGGAATGAGTGAATGAAGCCAAAACAACCTCATGCGGTGCCCTTCCCGGGGGGGGCTGATTTATAAAATCTAACCTAATGTCGGAGTAATTCGTTTGTTCTCATCTCAGGAAAGCAATATGGTGTGAAGATTGTCTGTAGAACCAGTGGTGTAGGCTTATGGCTGTCATGAATTCCTAGTTCTTCTGGAGATTTTATATCCTTAAGCAGGCGATTTGAGGTCTGTGGTCTTACTTTTACAGCTATATAATAGCCCGCATGATATTTCTAGGTATCTTTTGAAAGTACTGAGGAATTCCATTTTATCCAGTAATCATGACCTCTTTTTTTTCTTTTAACTGCTAGGCCATTCCTCCAGCCCTTTCATAACCATGACCTTAGACATATTTTCCCTCTTCTTAAATTCTCTAGCTTACTTACTAAAAGAAGATGATTATGGTGATCATTATAGGATAGGGTTAAGGATGTGCCACCCCAAGTAATGACACGTTGGCACCCAAGGAATCAGCAGACTCAAGCATGTTTCTCTGTGACTTTCTACCACCCTTCTCCCCTGAAGTAGGTCATTTACTCACCTAAGAGGTGCCCTGTCTTTGCCTAGAGGAAAGGAACTCCTTTATTTCCAAAGACAGAGACATAGAGAAGAATCTCAACAAACAGGGCCTGCTGAGTTCTCACCATCTTGGGACCATGAGTTAAAACCATTTTTTCTCTAATTGTCTTTCTTTATGGCTGTCCACTTTTCATCACACCATACACACACACACACACACACACACACACACACACACACACACACACACACACATTTGTCTCTTTCATTGGATCTTCATCTCCAAAGGCTCCTACATACCATAAAACTTCACTAAACCTGTCTTTTCCTCTTATTAGTCTTTTTTTTGTAAAACATGAGTTATAAGTCTACTTATATGGCATGTATCACCGAATAGGCACTGATACATATGTGTGTGCTTATTATATATATAGACATGTACATTTTTATAATATCCTTTGGGGTGGATACTGACCTTAATTCTTTTTAGAGATTAAGAACCAAAACACAGACAAGTTACTGTAGAGACTTAATGCTGAAGAAGCTCAGAGGGAAAGTTGTTTGGATTCAGTGAAGTGGAAAGTAGGTGTCATTAATCCAGAAGGTGCGTGAGTATCATCAGTGTAACTGTAAGTTGCGTAGATTTTCATGTTGAGATAATTCACAGCAGGCAACAGGCCTTCTGGACAGGCAGGGGTGTTCGGAAAGACAGGGCAGATACCCTGCAAGACTTGAGTGTGGGACTGTAACTTGAGCGCTGATCCTGGACTGCTGCACACACACAAAACTAAAGCCAAGCCCAAATCTCAGGCTGCTGGGAATTCGGTTGGTCCACTATGAATGAGGCTGGACCAGGTGAGCATGGGCCTCATTGTATGAGGCAAGATCTTATGAAAGGGGCCAGGCTTAGAGTCCAAGGTCAGAGCAGGAAGGCCGCCTTCTGCTTAGATACTTGGTCCCATAAATTCCATGTGGATAAAAAGTGGGTTGATTCCAGAGGGATGAGGGGATGAGGGAATGCTAGGAGTGAGCATCATGTGTGCTTGCTAAGCATTTCCAGAAGCCATATTATGGTGGGGCTGAGTAGGGTGAGCTAAATGGTTGGGAGATACCTGGTGGAAGGTGGACATCAGTGTCGTCCAAGTGGTTCTTGTGTGATAATGGACTTATTCATGAATAGTATTGTCATAACTTTAAGAATATAATGATATTCTTTTAATTGAACTGGACTCTCCCATGCTTCCACTGGACAGCATGGTTTTGCCATTTTAAATGCTAAAGGCAACGGTTAAAATGGATGGGAGCGCTGCCTTTCTAACTGCTGTGTTTAGCATTTAAAATGGAAAAAAGAAAACTTCAAAGTGCCGTAACTGATATTTGTCAATCTGGCAAGAGTGTCTTTTCCCAAAGTTGTCCTTGAAGCAATGTCTTAGTCATGAAGTTTGTAGGTTAAGATTCGGCTTTTGTGATGTTTGAAGAGGTGTCCGTACCAGGAGGGAATCTGTTCCCTTACTCCAGTGAAATTTGCCTCAAATCATGTAGTCAGGATGACTCGACTACAGCTAAAATGAGAGGTCTGACCCTTGCTTTGAGTAGTTTCTTTGTCTTATCACAGACAATGCAAGAATCTTTATTTAATAAGCACATAGAAGCAGCAAGGTTTGTGTTGACATTTGGATGGAGATGGATAAAGCTGGATAAGAAGTGCTAAGTTTTTCTTTGGCATAAAGTTTCCATTTAGTCTGTGTTTGTTTTTTGTTTAAGATATGTAATCTGAGCTATTCTATTTGTTTGGGTGTAATAGGGATTTTTCAATAATAATCTGTGCCTTTTCTGAGGTGCACTGTATTCTAATAAGATATTGGACTTTATTGCTAAGATACCATCTAACCCCAGAGAGAATGGCATGTATCAAAAAACTTGAAGAGCAGTCAATGCTAGCAAGGCAGTGACAAAAGGGAAACCTGTTACACTGCTGGTGGGAATACAAACTGGTACAACCACTATGGAGAGCAATATGGAAATTCCCCAAAGGGCTGAAAATAAATATTCCCTTCAATCCAGCAATACTACTTCTGGAAAGAAGTTAAAAGCATCATGTAGCAGAGACACATGTATACCCATATCGACAGCAGCACAACTAACAATGTTAAAACGTGGAAGACAGCAAAATACCAACCAACAGACCAATGGATGCATAAATTGTGATATTTGTACACAATGGAATATTACTGTCTATAAAGACAGATAGGTTTGAGGCTTTTTTAGGTGAATGGATGCATCTTGAGACCATCATGCTCAGTGCAGTGAGTCAGACACAGAAGGTTAAGTACTGCATTCTTTAATATGGAAAATCCAGAATATAGTCATTTCATAGAACTAAATGGGAGGGGATGGTGAGCACTCATGGGAAGGGGGGAGGGTTCAAAAGGGAGGGAGGAGGGTTTGTAATTTTGATGTGATATAAATGTACACAGAATACTCAAGTTCAATGTAAACATTATGTATCGTATATATAAATATCAATAAAATGGGAAAAAGATACTGGATTTTATTCTTTTTTATTTGTTTTGGAAATGTGTATGCAATTCATTCATATTTGACATAGAACCAACTTTAGATCTGACCTGTAAGTCATACTGGAGCTGCTACAAAATCCTTTGAGTAAATTTTGAGCCAGTCCAAGTTATGTTTATGTGAATTTATTTTAGCTATTATGTACTTTTTTTTCTTTTTTAATCTTGGGCCTAATCCAGATAACTGAATCAAGTGTCAGTGAACAGAAATGAAGATAATTTCTGGTCTAAAAATATAACTGCTGTGGATTTAACTGGCATAAAGCCTTGAGATGTGGGCAGAAATTAGGAAGCTGCAGGGAAATGGATGAGGTGTCTCTTGGGGTTCTAGCTGGAAAACGTGTATGTGTGTGTGCCCAAAAACAAAGATGTGAACCAACCCTCAAATGCTGACCCATTGCGATAGCTGAGCTGATTTTATTTATTTGTTTAGTTGTGGTCGATCTAAGCCATTGAGATGCCTAAACTGGACTCAAAACTGTTGTCGTTCTGCCTCGTCCTTCCAGAGTTGTGAGACTACAGGTATATACCACCACTCCTAGCTTAAGTTGGTTTTATGAAGTTGTTATTGAGGATGGATACCACTTTACATGCCCTCTTTCCTAGAATGTTCCAACACTGTCTCTTTATTTACTCCAGACTTTTCTTGCCTGGTCCCAGATCACAAATGCCAGACTTAATCACTTGGGTTGCCTCTAGACCTCAAGTCACCCACCGCCTTTCCTCAGAATTTGAAGTCTTTGTCTGCTGGCTTTGTGTTCATGCATAGTCACATTTTTAAATTCACCCTGGCTGCATCACTCCCAAGCTTCAGGCTCCAAGTTTCCATTTTGTCTTTCTGTCCTGATGTTGATTGTGGCACTTAACCTCTCTCCAAATTGGCCAATGATTCATTATTTATGGCGTTTTTTTCTTAGTTGATTCCTTTAAAAAAAGAATAGAACCAGACACAGAGTCGCATTATACCCTGGGGATTGCTATTCTTTTTATCAGTTTTGAAACTTTACTAATAATATGTTTCCGTTGAACATTTGTGTTTTGCCAGGTGCTATATAGTGAAGTAAAGTGAAAATCCAAACAGGGCTTTTGGACAATGTAAGACATAGTGTAGCTTCAAATGTATCCATTTTTTTTTTCCTGTGATGACTATAACCAGCTCTTAGAAGTACTCTCCTTAGGAAAGAAAGCTGAGGTCTGGGATGTTGTGCGTGTGTTTTGACATGGTATTAACAAGCTGGGTAAACATCTTAGTCTGGGAGCTACTGTCTCTTATTCACCAAAAATTATGGGTTGATATATGAATGTGACCCTAGCTGTAAGTGGCATTATGAAAATAAAGATATTGGCAAACTTTTGAGTACAGGTTGAATTTCCTTATCACAAAAGAGGTTCAGATTTTCAGTTTGTTCAGATTTTGGAATTTTGCATAAATTTATAATGAGATATTGTGAAAGTGGGATACATGTCTAAAGACAAAATTTCAGTTATGTTTTATATACAATTTCTATGTATAGCCTAAAGGTAATTTTACACAACATTTTTGATAATTTTGTGTATGAAAGCAAGTGTCATGGTATGGTGTTTTCTATATATGACATCACTTTGGAGCTCAAGACGTTTTGAAATTTGGAGCATTTTGGATTTTTGAATGAGGAATATTTAAGATATACTGTCAAGGGGCTGGAGGAATAGCTAAGCAGTTCAAGCTCTAAGTCAAGTGCTAAGTACCTGAGTTCGATTCCCCAGTACCACATAAGCTAGGTGTGGTGCACGCCTGTAATCCCAGCACTCAGGCGGCTGAGACAGGAGAATTGCTGTGAGTCCAAGGCCAGCCTGGGTTCCATAGTGAGTTCAGAACCAGCCTGGCCTATAGAGTGATACCCTGTCTCAAAAAAAGAAAAAGATATACTGTCAAAATACAGAACAAACTTAGTTTGTAAATTCATTGGATTTTATTCATGATTCATGAATTGCAGGTTGTGTTTCTGTGATCTTAGTTACAGAATAATTGTATTCTCTATTTTACTCAGTAAATTCTATAAAATAAGCAAGAGCAAATGGAGGAACAGTGGGTTACTAAAGTGAGAGCAAAGACATAGAGCAATAGAAAAAATGTTAATTAATACCAGGACACTTGAGTTTAATTTTATGTAAAGGTAATAGCAGAGAGAACATCGTTATTACACTGATCTAGCTAGACAAGAATCGTGGGTTTTCAGGAAAAAAAAAAAAACATCTGTTTGGGGATCTGTCTGCTTTTTAGAAATTAAGCTTAACTATATGGCATTTAGCATGGATGATTCCATTTTGTTTGGTCTTCTGGGACCTAGTACAAGTGCTTAGTTTAGAATAATTGTTTCTCATAACTTTGCTTAACAATGGCGATCTGTAAAACACAGTTATCATTTGTTAAATACATCTCTGTGTGTGTGAAAAAATATCTTTTTCATATCTTTTCTGGCCAGCTGGCTCTTGTTCTCAAAACAGCCTCCTCGACTGCATCCTTCTCTTTGGCAGGAAGCTAACTTCCTGTCCCAAAGGCCAAAAGATATTTTAAAATCAACTCTGATTCAATGTACCATAATATGAAAATAGTACTTCTTTTCCATCGGAAATTTCATTTTATAAGTACAGTTTTGCCCAGATGTAAACACACTCCCATATCAAATCTGAATATTTTGAATATTTATGGTAATAACTAGATAGCAGTAAGAGTGTGAGATCCTAAGGTTAACTCAACTGAAATTATTTTGTCATCTGCTGTTTAGGAATGAATAGGCCTTGCTGGTTTTCATCCTCCTTGCTGACTGACGGCCGCGTGCTATGCATGTATCACTTTCTGCCTGTTAGCATCATTTCTCCTCTGTAGCTTAGCCATTTGGTGCCTGGAATCAACAGATAAAACTTTTGATTAAAAGTAGGAGAAATATTTCTGGCGTTCTATGGCAAAACAGGGTGAACATAATTAACAAAAATGTATTTTGTATCTCCAAATCATTAGAAGAGAGGAATTTGAATGCACTCACCGTAGAAATGATAAAAGCTTAAGATTATAGTTTTGCTAATTGTCCTGAGTTGATCACTTGCCTATGTATATGTGATTCCAAAAATCATATTATACATCACAAATATGTACAAATACTGTGTATCAGTCAAAAACTAAATTGATAATAAAATTAAACTAGTAATATATTTTAATGCCACCTGCTAATGGGTCTTAGAATTACTAGTATATGATATGACCCATATCATAAGATCTGGAGGGATTAGCTGGACCTGTTCACATGTGCCTGTAATCTCAGCATTCTGGGACACTAAGACAGAAGGGGTGATTGTTTGAACCCAGCTTGAGTAATTTAGTAAGACTCTGTCAGAAAGTAAGAGAGGAAGGAAGGAAGGAAGGAAGGAAGGAAGGAAGGAAGGAAAGAAGGAAGGAAGGAAGGAAAAAAGGGAGGGAGGGAAGGAGGGAGGGAGGGAGGAAAAGACAAAAAACAGAAGGAAAGTGTGAGCCCAATGGGACTCCACAGCCTGGCGCTATTACGTTATCAAAGCTGATCATTGCCTCCTGGGAGCCTCAGGTTTCCCTGGTGTGGAGATGACCTGTTTGCTCACCTTATCACATAGTGAGGATGCTGTGACATGTGAAGTGCCTGAAACTGGAGAAAAAAAAAAAACATGCAGGCAAGCAAACTTGTGATGTATCCCAGTGCAAAGCCCTGGGTTCAGTCCCCCGTGCTACCGGGGGAAAAAAAAGGAAAAACAAAAATAGATCTGGAAGGACTAAATGAATGCCTGCATATGTATGTATGCATGTGTATTTCTCTCTTTGATGTGGATAAATCTGTACAGCCAGTGTCTTTGTGGCTTTATTTAAAACAAAACCCACACCTAGCTCTGATTGCTGCCTCTAAGTGGAGCAAAACTAGAGAGCCAAGATAGGAAGCTAGATAACCCAGGCCTTTCAGGTCCAAGATGGGATGTGACAGCTGCTCGAACCAATTCCTTGGTTCGAGGGGGTGAGGGGGCTTAGAGTCTTATGTAGAGTCCGTGGCATGTGTGTGATATCACAGGACACCCAGGAAGCCATGTTTTCTAATAGTGATTGAAGTCACTGGTCCCTGGTGCATGGAAATGAGCTCTGATGGCTCAGACCATCTACTTACCTAGTTAGAAATAGAAAATGACCCCAAAGCAACTAACTTGGAGGGCTTCTGCTATGGTTTTTAGGTGTTATCTTTGCCTGGCTTGTGTTCCTATTTCTCATGATGTTAACTACGTTTTTATTTCAGTACTAATTACAAATGACATCCTGGGCGAAGGATTCATAACATGGGAAGGTGCAAACTACCATCTTTAAGATGGGACGAAAGAAGAGCCCTGAACAGTGTTTATCAGGAAATGTAGTTTCTGTGTTGCTGCCAAGCATCTCGCAGCGAGTCAGACAGGAGGAGCACGAGGCCTCCACCAGCCACTCCAAGTTTGTTATTGTTCCTGTCCTTCACTTCTTTGTGACATGCTTGTTGAACAATGCTGTGAGATGATCTTTGTGAGAATGAGTAGAGTGCAGGGTAGTTATTCAAAATGCACTTATCTGTGTCTCCTTAGCTTACAAATAAGATGTCATTCAACTGGTGGCAGGAAGTCCTGTCTGGTCCTGCGCTTTGTATGGCTTCCAGACCCTGTGTGTTCCTTGACTGGAGGCAGATGAACCGACTAGAACAGTTGCAGTGCTTTGTTATGTGCAGGTGCTGCCATCATTGCCTCCATCGGTGTTTAAGAAGCAGCGAAGCGGAGTTGGCAGCAGACAGGTACTGAGACTTCCTTCAAAGACTGGACTTCCTCAGGTGTGAGGATGAGCTAAGATTTCCCTCTGCAGGGAACGGTGCTCAGGAGCTCCAGCCGCGCATGGTTGATACTACACTCTTACAGGCAGAATATGTGCTTCAGGGAAGCCTAGATTCTGCTTTTAAGGGCTTTTAACTAGTCTTTCCAGCATAGCGAGTACAGGCTTCATTATGGACTTTAATCACAATATCAAACCCCCCACATCAGTAGTGAAACAAGTGGTCTAGCCATGCTGACATATCAACAAGACTACCGGAGTAATGTTTTATAAAACTTGTTGTGAACTGTACATTTTTATTGATAAGTAACAGTATATATAATATTCCAATCTGCTGTTAATTGTCAAGTAGAACTTCGGCACCTCAGTACTTGGGCTGGCTTTGTAAAACATCACAGTGTTTGGCTAAGGTCAATACAATGAAAATGAAATAGATTCACTTTTGGATTAATTTGGTCAGCTTACAAATTAAGACTTTAAATGTGTAGCTCGTGGTGTGTGCACCTGGGGATACAGTCCGTGTCTGCTGATGTTTCTTGTCATTATTCTAGCTCATTTGTGGAACAGTAGGTCCATAAGATGAGGCATGGTGGCCAGGATCAAATTTTGAGCTGAATTTCAGGCAGAAGTCTAAGAATATTGTACTTAACACTGGATAGTTTGAATAGAAACATAATCATGCTATTTAATTCATTTGAATCTGCCTTGTTCATTTGTTTAGTTCATAAATTCACCCAATCTATGTTTAAAAAAAAAAAAACAGGCTCTGGAGTTAAACACCATTACTTTCTGGGTGTGTGTCCTTGTAAAAGTTGAAGTGTAAGTCATTTTTTTTTTTTCATTTGAGAAACAGAAATACAATGGTAATTATGTTACAGATCTGTTTTGATGGCTAAATGAGGTTTTTTTACACAAACCAGAGTATTTACTTTATGATGTTAAGGACCTGAGTCCCCAGGCTACTTGAAACATCTCCCCTGAAGTGCCCTGTTCTGTGGGATGTGCCCAGACCCTGGCACAGAACGCTCATGGCTTCCTGTGGAGGGGCATGTTGGTCATCTAATCTTACAGTGAATTCTAGCATCTCCTTCTGTATTAGTTTGGGTTCTTTCAAAAGGCAGAATTTGCACAAATTATGAAAAAAGGATTGATTTGAAAGGCTTACAAATTCCAGGATAGAGATAGTCCAAGATGGCGGTCTGCACATGCGAGAGCTGGAGTGTTTGATGGCTGCTCAGCCTCAAAGTAGAACTCCCATCTGGGACTGCAGGGCAGCCGGTGAGAGTCTGCTGCAGATCTCGGTTGTTCAAAGAACAGTGGCGAATATTGGAGCCTAAAGATTGGCTGAAGAGCAGTAATAGGCTGACAGGCACAAGTGGTGACTGGAGCAAATCTGTGATGAAGATCTGTGGCGTGTAGCAGGTCAGAGTCCATAGACAATTGTGAGGGCAAGAGCTTTCCAGAGGAAAAGGCTGTAGCAATCTTTCTTCTTCCTTTCTTTTATACAGTTGGAGTTCCAGTTGGCCCTCCCACATCTGGGTGGGTGCTCTTCCCTCATTGGCCAGCCCACACATCCCTCACACGCTAATCCAGGCTGCTTCTCAGTTCCCAGTCTAGACATGATTCCCAAACCCTAATCGAGGTGTGGTTCCTGATTGCCTCAAATTGACATAATCTCTCCAACGGTCACACTTTCCAAGCATAGATTAAGACTAATGATGCAATAAAATAAATATCTCATAAGAAAGCACAAATTAAGGAAAGGATATTGACTCTTTATCATTTAAAATCTTAATAATGTCCAAATTATAAAGCTTTTTGCTAACGACTGAATGTCACTTCCTTGGCGATTTCCTTACTGAAAGATACTAAACGAAAAAAGATGGTAGATGGCCGTGGTGCAGGCCTTGTATGGACTGTAGATCCATGCTGACTGTCTTTAGGTAGTGTTTCTCATCTCTTCTTCCTCCTTTCTCATTGCACTCCTTTTTCTCCTATAAGGTTTTTTTTTTTAACTTCAGTTATTTGGTGGCATATAAATACTTCTTGTCTTGTACAAGTAATTTTCACCTCTTCCCAGATGACTTCTAACATTGAAAGTAAATGACTCTGTGCAAGTGTATTTCTTAAGCACTGCTGCACAGAGACACTAACTCCTTTCAGGGCTGCCCTCGTGTAGGGGATATATTTTCCAGAAATGTATAATGAATCTGCTTACATCTCTGGGATATTTTTTCACATTGACAGATTTTATTGTTATTACATTACTTTTTGTAGAAAAATAAATGGCCTGCCAATGAGTTGCAAAACATTACCTTTTGGTGAAGAATAAAATGAAAAGGAGAAATATGAAATTATAAATAAATGTATAAATAGCATTGGCCTAAAAATAGGCTTGTCCTAATAGTTTATGGGATGTGTGATTACGGTTTCATCATTCTTCAGAGGTAGAGCAACATCATAGCAGGTCTTAAAACTCTTTTCATTAGATTCATATTCCATAAAATGTGACTCAAATACCTGATTCTGATAAAGTTGTATGGGTTCTAATTTATTTTCCCCATTTTATTGATATGTATATACACAATGCGTAATGTTTACACCGAACTTAAGTATTTTTTGCACATATATATCGCATCAATATTACAAGCCCTTCCCCTCTCCCTTTATGACCCTCCCACTTTCTTCTCCCCCACATTAGGTCCCACTATCCTTCCCCATTTACTTCTATGATATAACTGTAATCTGGGTTTCTCATATTTCAGAAACCATGTGATAACTTAATCTTCTGCATCTGACTTACTTCACTGAACGCGATGGTCTCAGTTGCCTCCATTCACCTACAAAAGCCTCAAACCTATCTGCCTTTATAGATAAATAATATTCTATTGTATACGTATATCACAATTTATATATCTGTTGGTCTGTTGATGGGTATTTTGGTGTCTGCGCGCCCTCGGTGGCCCACTTTGGGTATCTTATTTAAAAAGTCCTTGCATATACCTACATATTTTAGATTTTTGCCTAATTTGTCTTCTAGAAGGCTCAGTGTTTCAGTTTTAATATCTATGTCTTTGATCCATCTTGAATTTATTTTGGTGCCTGGTCACAGGTCTGTGTCTAGAATCATTCTTCTACATATGGATATCCAATTTTTCCCAGCACCATTTGTTGAAGAGGCTGTACTTCTTTAGTGTATGCTTTTGGTCCCTTTATCAAAGATCAGGTAGCTGAGGGTACTTGAGTTTGTCTTTGCATCCTCAGTCTGTTCCACTGGCCAGCCTGTCTGTTTTTGTGCCAGTACCATACAGTTTCTCTAATTGTTTCTTTGTAATATAGCTTGATGTTGAATCTTAAGGCCTCCTGCCTTTGTCTTGTTCCTCATGATTGCTTTGGCTATTCTCGGTCTCCTTTGGTTCCATATGAATTTAGGGATTATTTTTTCAAGTTCTGTGAGAAGAGTTGTTGATATTTTGATAGGAATTGCATTGCATCTGTATATCACTTTGGGCAGCATAGTCATTTTGACCATGTTCATTCCAACTGACCAAGAACAAGGGATGTCTTTCCATGTTGTGATGTTTTTTCAATTTCTTTTTTCAATGCAATAGAGTTTTCTTTATAGAGGTCCCTCACTTCCTTAGTTAAGTTTATTCCTAGGTATTTAATTTCCAATGGGCTATTGGGAATGGAATTATTATTCTGAGCTCTTTCTCAGTAAGTTCATTGTTAGTGCAGAGGAATGCTTTTGATCTTTTAGTACTGATTTTATAGCCAGCAACCTGACTGAACTTGGTCATTATTATCTAAGAGTTTTGTGGTGGAGTTTTGGGTTTCTTCTATGTAGATAATCATATCATCTGCAAATAAGGATAGTTTGACTTTTCTTTTTCAATGTGTATTCTCTATTTCACTCGCTTTTCTGATTGCTCTGACAAGGTTTCGAGGGCTGTGCTGAATAGGAGTGGTGAAATTGGACACCTTTTCATGTTCCTGATTTGAGGAGCAATGCTTTCAGTTTCTTTCCATTTACTACGATATTTGCAATAGGTATGGCATATACAGCTTCCATCAGTTTGAGATAAGATCCTTCTACACCTATTTTTCCTCAGGGTTTTTTTTTATGGATTGGATTTTGTGAAAGGCTTCTTCTGCATCAATTGAGATGATCATGTGGTTATTATTCTGGCTTTTTTGATGTGGTGTATTACATTGATTGACTGATGTATGTTGAACCGGGCTAGAAGTAAATAATTAGAATTAAAGATGGTGTGTGATTTGATCAATTTATTATTAATTTTCTCTATTTACTTCCTTTTAATAGTTAAGTTAAGCTTACTTCATGCTTCTCCCAGTGTCTATGAAACCAAGAGTTAAAGGGCAGTTATCTTCCCATTGCACAGTGTGTGTGGATTCACAGTGGGTCATCAGTGTGGACCTAGAGAGACAAGCGTAGCTAAAACTCAGAATGTTGCTCCCTGAGCAGAAGATCTTCACTCCATCTGAATTTTCTAGCAAGCCTAAATTCACTGATGCATATACGTGTGCAATTATAAGTAGGAAAACGAAGCCTGAAGGGCAGAATGAGATTAAGAAGGAAACGATCATACTTCCTCTCTTGTCTCAATCATGTGTGTCTCCATAACAGAGATAACCAAAGGAGAACTGATTTTTTAAAAGTATTAATATTGGCCCTTTGATTAAAGTTACAAATGTAATTTTCTAGACTCCTGTGGGCAGCTGTGAAATGTAAATGAGTCTGAATGAAGTGTTTTTCTGTTTGATTCAAGCTGCTGTCTTTGAAGAATACTCCTTTTGGGAAACAGTTTTCTCATTCCAGGATCCTTATTTTGAGATTTTGGCAAAAGAATGGACTATCATGATAATTTAAATCCTTAAATTACTATACAGCTGTAGGGCTGACCAGACTATATTGTTCTTCAAAGGTTGACAGGTGTTTGTTGAATATTAACGTGGAGATTGAATGCATGAACCTAACCCTGTGATATTTGAGTGCTGTTTCCACTTCACTGGGGTAGCAATGCATGAAAAATTGCTCCTCTAGAACTGTTGACTGATTGAACTGAGCAATGACTTTCATAAATTTTCTAATTTTTATTTTATAGTTATGTATTACTAGTTACTAGCAGAAAATTACAATTTATTTAAAAGTCTTAGCCACTACACACACACACACACACACACACACACACACACACACACACATCTTCAGATAGTTTTCTTTTCCCATGAAAAGACTGTTTTTGGCATTTTAAGACATTTTTCTTCGCAGTATCTCATATAATCAATACTTACAAAAACTTCACTTTTCTGTAAGTTTCTTTTTCTTGAAAATTTTGTATTTTTCTAGAAACAGAACGGTTTCATAAACAGATTATTATTAGTACGTATTTCTAGTTAATGATTACCCCTTTGAGGAAGGTTAGGGTAACTTTTACTTTATGTTGTGTGTGAAGATTATTTGTTCAAGTGAAATATTTGGTTTAAAAATATTCCAATGTGTAGCAGAGAAGAAAATATTCTGATTTTAGAATTAAGACAGACTTGCTAGATATTTTCTGTACTTGGTTCATGGTGTAGGAAAGCTAAGACAGAGCTTTTGTTATGTAGATTTCATAAGGTAACTGTGTGTGTGTGTGTGTGTGTGTGTGTGTGTGTGTGTGTGTGTGTGATGAATGTGCATTTGAATGTTCAAATGTAATACATTTCATAGATAATTATACAATATAGGATATAAGGTGAAATTATTTTTGGAAAAATAAGATAGGTAATACATGAATCTACTTCCTTGCACTTACTGTTCATTTAAGGGTTTACCAACGGCTTTGTCACTCCATCTTCCCTCCTCTTCCCTGCACCCATACCCCCTTTTTTCTCATTATGTTGCTCTTAAAATTATGCTGAAAAGAATTTTAACAATATGGGAAAGATTTATAATAAATATTTAAGCTTACGGCCAAATAATTTTGCAAAGAAGGTTAATGAATCAGTTAAAATTATGTATAGATGTAAATACAATGTAATAATTATGTATTTTATTATATAGTTGTAGACCTGTGTGGTAATATATCACATTTGATGTTGTTATTTTCTCTTAGTTTCTAATAAGTATCTTATAACTTTGCCACAATAACCATAGGTTCTTTTTGTAAAACATATAAGATGAAAGTTTTTAAAATTTATGAAAGTCTAAGAGAGGACTATGGAAGGAAATACTGGTGACAATTATGGTTATTATATATGTAATGCTTCATTTGGAATCTTCTCTGATAATTTTATAACAATAAAATAATGTTCCTTTCACATTTTCATATGTATTATAATTTTTTAGAAATCTACAACAAGCAAACTCCATTACTTAGGAGATTATTTGAAAAAGTGTTAAATAAACCTAAAAACTTACATTCTAGCATTGAATTTGAGAATGTTCTATGATGAGCAAATGCCTATTATTGTTTTCCCAACTATTGGAAAAGAAAGAAGACATTAATATGTGAAGTCATTTGTGGTTTTGATCAGAAATTCCTCTAACTGAAAGCATTTGGATGTGGATATGAAAAAATTAATAGATTCTTAAGGATTTGTTCTTAACTTGGGGACAGTATTTCAAATATATAACAGTACAATTTGAAATCTTACAGTTGTAATGATATGCCTGTTTGGGTTTTGGGTTTTTTTCCCTCTTTCTTTCTTTCTTTCTTTCTTTCTTTCTTTCTTTCTTTCTTTCTCTTGAGACAGGGTCTTGCTGTGTACCCAGGCTGATCATGAACTCACTGGTGTAGCCCAGGTTGGTCTTGGACTCTGGACAATCTGCCTGCCTCATCCTCCCAAGTGGTAGGATTACAGGCATGCACCACCACACCGAGCTTTATACAGTGCTGGGGAATTGAACTCAGGGCCTTGGACTTGTGTGCTTTAACCACTGTGCAATTCTCCCAGCCCCCTGATATGCCTATTTGTTACTGCAAAAAAAAATTTTTAAAAAGTATTTAACAAAAGAAAACAATGCTTAAGGATATTCTTGAGTTGTTACAGAAGTAGAAGTGAAATATGTCAAATTATCTGAGACTGTCTCACTTCACTTAGAAATCAGTTTAATAATGCAAGAATACCATGAGATGAGAAAAGAGAGAAAATCAAAGAAATGCATAAAACATTTTTAGAAAAACAAGTTTCAGGGATGGTTGGATGCATTGTTTTTTTTTTTTTTTTTTTCTGTGAATGCATGACTATTTGTGCTTTCTGTTCCTTGTCTTTGCTCTTCGCTTTAATGGGACAGTTCCCATGCATAGAAGGAGATAAAGCTGTCCCTCATTTCACTGGACAAGTGTCATCTCATCCCAGGTTGCCTAACCCTCAACTGCAGTCAGTGGCCGCATTTGCACATTCCGGCTGCAGAGCTCTGGCCGTGCTCACCCACACTTCTCAAATCCCTCATACGGGTCTTTCTAATCCTAGAAGCTTTACAAAGGAAAACACAGGCTTTGGCTAATCCAGTAGGAAATGCTGGGGATGACGACCTCATCCCTGAGAACCTGGCTGTGCACCCATGTCAAAAGTCCCGAGAGGCAAGGGCTAAACGAGCTGCTGCTTCACTCTCCTTAACCTGAACTTCCACAATATTTGCACACGGAAAGATTTTCTTTAACCATTCCTGTTTAACATCCCATGGGTCAAGTGTTCTAAGGAATATAGTTTAAGAAACACTGGTCAAGAGGATTAATAGTCCTCCCAGGCTAGTTCAGTAATGTAGATTATTTGGCTAGGCCCATTACCTTCGTCATCACCACTTGACCTCCTTAATGCTGGGATTCAAAGTCAGACCCGAGTTTATGCATTTTTGAAAATCTCCCTGGGAAACTGGAATTTGATACTGACTTTGGGAATTGTCGCCCTGATGTAGAACACCGCCACCGCCACTGAGTCTTTCACGTGCTGTTTTTCTTTTCCTCCCCTCCTACTTGGTTCTCAGTGCCATTGACTAGTTGCCGTAGAGGCAAATATACCATAAAAAATGCCGAGAGGAGCATTTTCGAGAGTGTATTCAAGGTGCAATTAGCTACCCTTGTTCTTAAACGGCAGTGGTGGAACAGATTCTTGCTACAGGAGTGAACACGATATTTCCTGCTGGCAATTATATAAAGTACTTTGGTGATCCAGGTTCTTATGCCTGGCGCGCACTGGCTGTTGCCCGCGTAGGTCTCATGCCTAGCCCCACTGCACCCCCAGCACCCTCCCTGGGGACCTTTGCCTAGTCAGTGAGAAGTCAAACCAACAGGGGTGCCCGGAGTAGTCACTCTTGGGGCACTGCACGTTTTGTCCAATTGTGCATGCTGTGGCCGTTTGAGAAACTGTATCCACTTGTTGAATCTGGGGAACGTCCAGGTAAATAGCTTCCAGGTGTGTGCTGTTTACCTGCGGGTGGGGAGTGGGGAAGGGCACCTCGGTGGCAGTTTAAGGAGGGAAGGAGATACGTTGTTGCAGTTTCTTTCTACAGGAAGCTCTGGCTTCAGGTTTGCTCCTGGCTTGCTCAGGACTTCCCTAAACAGGTCTCTGTATTCGCATCAGTCTCCCATCTTTGCCATCCAGGGCAGGCTCCACTCGTGCCAGGGAGCAGCCTGAGCGGCTACCGCACGCTCTAGCTCACCCACCTGCCCATGGCTGATTTGGACTATCTCTGTCTTCAAACTTGTAAGCCCTCCAGATAAAGTCCCTTGATCTCTATACATTGGGTTTACTCTGCCTCTTTTAGGGCCCTAACCAATACACATGCCCAAGCAGCCCTTTAGAAAGAGTCACTAATTGGCCTTTGACATCATTTGTTTGAGACTTTGTAACCGTTTGTGTAAAATGATTCTGCTACTTCCTCCCAGTGACCGATCCACTATTTGAATGGCAACAGGGAATCAGTCTCCAGAGCAGAGAAAGCCCCATTACCCTTTGGCTGCCATCTACTGTGTAAGTAGAACAGAGAAACACAGAGATTGCTACAGAGTAGCTGTATATTCTCACACCCCTGTCCTATTGGAGTCCCTTCCCTTCCTTACTGACTACATGTTGGAGTGGGGGAAAATTACTTTTTTGTTTAAAAAGTTATCCTCTCCCCCTTTTCTCTCCCGACATTGTTCCCTGGGTGAGTTAGGAGGGCTGTTGCCCACAGGGCCGGTGGACCGCAGCAGGGCCACCTAGGAGCACGTGGGGCCCCTTTCATCTCAGCCTTGCCTGGCCCCTTCCCTCTCCGGTCCCTCCCAGTGTGCGCCTCTTGCTTCCCTCTGCCTGGGGCAGCACCCTGGGGCCAGCAGGTGCGCGGCTTACGCTCTGGCGAGGCATAATTTGTGTACTGGAGTTACCTTTGCCTTCTTTGTTGGTGGAGCCCAAGATACTCTTCCCAATCCTGAAGGGAAAAAGCCCCGGAAGTCGCTTGAAAATAATCTCATGTTCTGACTTCCCCTCTAGTGTCTCCTTTAATGTAAGGACCCATCACTAAGGTGTGCCTTGCTGTGGTTGCCTCCAACTTTGGGTTTCTGGGTGCTCCTTGGCATTAAGTCTGACAAGCCCATTTTTACTGAATTCTTCCATAATGTCCATTTTGTTATTTACTTCAATAATTCAATTATGTGGGGGCTGAGGGTCTATCTCAGTGGTTAAACCACTTGCTTAGCTATTTTTGACTCCCCAGCACCACATAAAAACGAGCCAGGCGTGGTGGTGCACACCTGTCAGCCCAGCTGAGGCATTACAGTTGCCATGAGTTTGAGGCCAGCCTGAGCTCTACAGTGTGTTCAAGACCACCCTGGATTATAGAACAATGTCTCCAAAAATTCAATTATATGGAATTTATCTGTTTGTATCTGCCTCCTCTACCTGACAGAACCCTCAAAAGTCATCGACCTAGCGCAAGAAGCAGACATATCGGCACCAATGAAATGCTGGTTAATTTGAATGATTGAATCTTACATGCCAACACCTGTGAACCTTGCTCTGCCACAACCAGAGTTTCCGTTTCTGTGTTTGGATAATTCTTGGCTGCTTCTCCGTTGCGGAGTTAGCTGTGGGAGAGTGAATTATGTCTGTCCTTGCTTTCCATGCCAGGTGCGAGTGCCCTGACAGCATGTGTGCAGAGGCAACTGGGCACCCTACATGCCTCAGGAACTGCCCGGCAGGACTAGTCCTCAGGGCACATGCCATCAGGCAGAGAAACTGTGACTTCTGGATTTTCTGTGTATGACTTCAATCTTCATGAGCCTCACTCTGTGGGATCTGAGAGAGAAAGAGCGCCTAATGATAATTTCATTCATGAAATGCCACCCAGTCTAACTCATGTGAGTAAGGTGCCTAGGCTTCCAGGTTGCCTTATTGTCTCCCAGCACCGCTCCAGATAGCAGAGTCCTTGGGTTGTCTTCTGCATGATGATGTCTTGTCTACCTGGTCACTGGGTAGGGTATCGTGCTGTCATCTCTAACCAAGGTTCGTGACTGTTCCTTACCACCTACGTGGCAGCTGCTCCTGGCACCAGGAATCCTGCTGAGGTCTGACTGTGACTTTTGCTAAGCTCCTGCCGCAGTTCCTGGCTTGGTACCTCTCACAGGCCTGCAGTCAGCAGTACTGGTTGCTCCCCAAGCCCTTCTGCAGGGCACAAGAGACCTCTGACTCCTTCCTGCTTCCTGCCTGGGGGTCAGGGTAGCTGCACAGGATCTGTGCCGTGGCCCTTCTCTACCTAACGCACCGCTGCTTTACGTGATGCTCCTTTCCTGGGTAGGTGTGAGGGTGTCCCAGGACTCAGGTTGGAGGCCATGTCCTTCCTTCAGAAATGAAGTGGGGCTACATTCCTCAGGTTTCTGCTCCTTCTGCCACCCATTTGACCATCTAGGATACTAACCTGCTTTCTAGACTCTTGCCTGGGCCTCCTCTGCCCACTGCTCCCTGGGGTCCTACTTGGGAGGACGTGGCTATTGGCAGTGCAGGTGGAAAATGAAGATATTCGTACATGTGGGGCCTGTCTCTGTTGCACATCAGTGCATTCAAGTGTGGAAACCTTGCAGTGGGCAAACTAAGAAATCACAGTGATGATCACGCAGGCCACAGGATTTAGCTTTTCCCTTCCAATCCAAATGGCCATCCTTTTTTCTCGAAATATTTTCCTCTAGATGTGAAGAGAAAAAGAGCAGGAAATAGTCCGTACTTAGTCCACACCCAGAGCGAAAAGTCGCATGCAAAAGCAGCCTTGGCCGTCTGAGAGCCGTGTGTGTATAACTTTTAATGAGAAGCCCAGCTCCAGCGCAGGTGCTCGTGCTGTCGTCATTCTCGAAGGCTGGCCGGCGCGGGCTGGCCTTCCGCTCTGGTGCCCTCTTGCTGTGACGCTGGGTCAGGGAGCACCACTGAGCCCCATTTTTCATGTTCACAGCAGGGAGAGGGAGACAGAAATATTCTCTTAGAAACCCGCCATAGCACAGGTGTGAGCAGCACGCCCACGCTCCCCACCCGCACTTCCAAAGAGCCAGCAGCAAGTCCTGAACGTGCTGTGCTTCCTGTCATGCGAAGGAAACAGAGTTGTTTCCTCTCTCTAGTCCCCAAGATGGAGTTTAAAGTTCAACAAAGCTCTTCTGTAAAGAATTATTTATATGTACGATAATGGAATATATTGCAATACTGTCTAGGTTCAAGCATCTTAAAAATCTTGCAGTGCGTCCCCGGACTTTGGAAGATTTAAAAATGCTAAGTGAAGGGGCTGAGGGGCATAGCTTAGGGGATAGAACACTTGCCTGGCAGGTGTGAGGCCCTGGGTGTGAATCCCACATAAGCTGGGCTACAATCCACACATTCAGAAGGGAGAAGTACATTGCTATGAGTTCAAGGCCGCAAAGCAAGATCCTGTCTCCATACAGAAAAGAAAGAAAGAAAGAAGAAAGAGAAAGAAATGCTGAATGTGGAACTTCTTATACACTGTAGGCCACTGGTGCTCATGAGGGACAAACTTGAAAGCACAGGATGATATTTCTCAGCTACAACATTGCTGCTGTGGACACTGAGGAATATTTATTTGGAACACGTGAATTGCTTTGTATACATTGATTCATTAGTATTTGCTGCCATTGCTGCTAATTTCTCTATAAATCAATTATCCATGCCATTTCAAGAGGCAATAGCTAGCTGGGATGAATTTTGAGCATGAACAGCCCGGGGGGTCGAGTCCTGTGTTAGCGTGTATCTTGCTGGGCACTGGATCCCTGTCCAGTGTGTGTTTCTAACCACAGAGAAAGGCTGAGCTAGCTAACAGAATCTCTCATTCCCAGACAGGGATGCAGTGCTGCTGAGCAGGAGGGTAACGCCTGGACAGGATATCGCCCTTGTTCTTCTTTTCTTTTTCAACATATAGCTAAAACAAAACAAAGTAACAGAACTAGTAGGGCTTTTGATACGTTGACTTACTGGAATGGAGTAGAACAGCTCTACAGGTCTAGATTCCTACCTGCCCCCACTACAAAGCCATTACAAAATAATTCAGAAGAAACTGAATGGTAATTACGTTTTAAGAAAACATCAAACACTAGTAAATGCAAAATTTTTCTTGTTGATTGGAGAAACATATTCTATGCAAGCAGATATGTTCTTCCAATCCCCCATCTTACCTGCGTTGCAGCTTCCTCTGACCCAGTTCTGAATTTCCTTTTATTTTATGGAATCACATCTTTATTTTTAATTATATTCTTAATTGAAAAATTACTGCATACGTGAGTAGGGTAGGGTGATGTTTCTATCTATGCGTGTGTTGTGGAATGATTCAGTCATTAACTTCAGCACAATTAACTTATACGTCACTTCACAGACTTGTTATTATCCACTGAATGATTTCGAACTATATGATACATCATTATTAACTGTAGTGGTTATGCTGCAGAACTGTCCAGCATCACCGGGTTTCGCTAACAGCCCGTGGTGGCCACTTATCCCTTCCTTCACTGCTGCAAAGCCAAGCAGAAGGAACTAAATAGGCCACGTGGAAAGACGGGCACTCACAAAAACACCAGGGAAAGGACAACTTCCGTTTGTTGCTACCAATACTTCATTCAGTGGGATGATTGTACCCACTTTTAAAAACTTTTAATTTTGAGATAATTGTGGATTCTTGGTGCTCTGGTTTGGATCTGAAATACCACCCCCCATGCCTCTTGTGTTTGGATGTAGTGGGATAACTGTGAAACTGTGTTTTATTGAGGGGTAGAGCCTACCTGGAAGGGATAGATGCTTGGGGTTGACCTGGAAACCCAGGGCAGAGCTTTTAGGTGTCTGTTACTGACTTATGAGGCAGAGAGAGAGAGAGAGAGAGAGAGAGAGAGAGGGAGGGAGGGAGGGAGGCAACCACCTTGGGGTGGAGAACTGGAGAAGTAATTAAAGGAAGGGAGACGAAACATTCTCCTTCCTGCTCATCTTCCTTTCCTCATTACCACCATTCAGAGATGCTAGCAGTTCTTGTCTCTTCCTTTGTGGAGGAGGCAGATGCTAAGTGGTATCTATCAGCAGAGAGAAGCCTGGATGATTCTTGTCAATGAAGAGCTATAAATGAAAAACGGCCTGCAGCGCACCCCTGGGCGCCTGGCAGAGTTCCATGCCCCCTCTTCCTGATGTGGCCTGCAGAGGATTCTGGAGGTGCTCTGGGGGTTTTATTGTTACTTTTTTTCTGAAAGAATAATGGCCATTAGGCACATTCTTACAATCACATCCTTTCCCAGTAAGCTCTGCTCTTTTCCTAATGTAATTGTGCATTTTTAAAAATACACTAATTCCTCCCAACAAAATGTGGAAGTTGAGTGGCAGTAAAGACAATTTCAGGATAAAATGGTTTTCAAGAAGCAATTCTTTATTGTTATTTATTTTTCCCATTTTATTGACATGTATAAGTGCAAAATTTAAGGTTTACACTGAAATTGAGCATTTTGTGCACCTACATATCTTGTCAAGTGACAAGGACTTTCCCGCTCTCCTTTTGTCCCTCCCCCGACCCACCCCACCCTCCCTCCCTCCCTCCCCAACCTACCCTCCCTGGTTCACTTTGTTTTTCACTTTAAGTTCCATGAGATAGTTGTGAGCTGGGACGCTCATAACAGAGAGACCATTAGATGTTTCATCTTCTGCTTCTGACTCACTTCACTGAGCATGATGTTCTCAAGTTTCTTCCATTTGCCTGAAAATTATAAGGCCAAGAATGCAATAACTTCATAATTTTAGCAAGAAATTCACAGCCATGAGATCAATGTTAAAAAACTCAAAATACTTCTCTTGAAGCTAGCAGCGTCTTTGTCCAGCCCTGCACGCGCACCTCTGCCCGAGCTGGCAGGCATGCGCACACCCACTGCCCGTTCCCACACTGGTCCTCAAACCACATTTTGTCTGTGGAGCAGAAGTGGGACAACTGAGTTCTCTGGGCTGCTGTGGCATAGCTTTGTGAAAACAACAGAAATGTGAGAACCAGAGAACCTGTAGTAACCAGGAGAGGATAAGTGATACCCTTCTTCAAATTTTGGGGCTCTCCGTTGCATCTTAGGCTTCTCCTGCACAACTTCCCACACTGCCCTCCCAGGGGCATGCTGCTTGACCTCAGGGCCTTCCTCTGAAATCTGGGGGAAGCCTCCATGAATCCACAACTCTTGGGCTCTGCAAGCCTATAAAGCCAGGACCACATGAATGTTGCTGAGATCCATCAATGGCTTGAACAGTAGTTTGGCTCCCCTGCGCATGTCTGTAGCAGCTTCTGGGTGCCTAGAGGGTGGAACTTCAGGGAGTTGAACTCTGGCAAACACTTCCCTCTTTGGCCCCACCACTGCAGACCACTTTTCCCTGGCACTGCAAGTCTTTGATATAATTTTTCCCTGTCATTTTATCTTGTCTTTCACCATAGAGCTAGCCAAAAGCCACAAGCTGCAGCCATGTAATAGTTTGAATATCAATCTGCCTTGAGACTTCCTCTACCAGAGTAAGCAGTCCACCACCCTTAATCTCAGTTTCAGGCAAAGTCTCTGAACAAGGGCAAAATGCCAACAAACTTGCCAGAGTGCAGCACACTTGGTTTTAGGCTACTTGCTGATACAGTCCTCCTTGCTATCTGAAACTTCTTGAGCCTGGCCTTTCCAATCCACACTTTCACCAACACTGTGGTCTTCTGAGCTCTGACAAGAGTTTCCCATCAAGCTCATTTCAGAGCAGTCTAATGCTTCTCCAGTCAGTACCTCCAAACCTTTCCAAATTCCTCCTGCAAACCAGTTTGAAAGGCTTCCAAACCTCATGGTCAGGTAAAGCACAGCAATGACCCCACTTCTGGTACCAGTTCCTGTCTTAGTTATTTTTCCATTGCTTTGACTCAATACCAAACATTCACAAATTTAGAGAAGGAAAGGTTAATTTTCACTCACAGTTTCTGAAGGTCACAGTCCACTTGGTTGGCCAGCAGAAATGGAAGTACATGGCAGAGGCAGAGAGGGTGGCAGATCCTCACTACATCACAAACAGGAAGCCAAGTCCCATTAAGTCCAGTCTCTCCCTAGAGGGAAAAGCTATATCAGTCTTCCTTCATCCTCCCTTTTATACAGTTCAGTGTTCCCAATTGGGCCTGCCATATTCTGGTGGGTATTTTTCCCTCATTTTGCGGGTCCAATCCAGGCATGGCTCATAATTGCTTCAAGTTGACATAATCTCTAATGGTCACAAATGGTGTACTGTTTGCATACAACATACACATATGTCATATACTTTAAATAACATAATATACCCAATACAGTCTAAGCAATAGCAACAGTATACTGTATTTTTAGGAATAGGTTAGAAAAAGACTGCATTGAGGAGAGATGAAACTTACTATAAATATTTTTGACTTGAGTTTGGTTGATTCTACACTTGCTAACCCTGTACAGAAATAGGACCAACTGTATAGTTTTATTGCCACTCACTACCTGTGGTGCTTCTCTGTTTTACTGTTAGATTGAGCTTCCTAAAATGCAAGTCTTATCAAGCTCCCCACCCCTTGCTGTTGTTCTCCATGGGCTCTTTGTTATATCCAGGACAAAATTCCATTGCAGTAACTGGCACACTAAGCTCACTATGGTCCTGCTCCTGACTTCTAAAAGTTCATCTGCTGTTGTTCCTGTCTTCCAGACCCCCATGGAAATCCCAAAACAGATCTTGGTTTTTAGGCTGCTCCCTCATTCCAGAGTCCCCCTTTCTCCATTCCCACCCGTTCCTAGGTGACCCCTGCTTGGCGTTCAGGACAACTACAACATCACATTCTCCGTAGAGACCCTGTTCATGCAAGGTTCCTCCCCATTTGCCTTTTCAGCCCTATAACCTCCTTGCCATCACACTTGTACTTCGTCACAAGGGCCAGTAGCTACTTGTTCCCCTTATCCAGAGGAAAAGCTACATTTTCCCTGTTTGTTCTTGGCACTCATCTTGTCTGCACGTGGAAAGCACTCAGTGGAAGTGAGTAACTGTTTCAAGAAAAGCACATGCATCACCTGAAAAATTCCCAGGTGGCATCATTGGATGGCCCAAAGGCATGAAACCGCATGTCATTTCGGGGCATCCCATTTGAAGGACTCATTACTGTCCATGGAGTCTGCGCAAGAGTCAGAGACAGCAGTGCTGTGGACATGGTGGGGTGTGAAGAATACACACAGACACCTGTGTCTTGCAAATACCTAGGAGCAATGAACTGAGAGGGAGCTTTTTTTTTAAATTCAGATGAACTTTGAGGATTCATGATTCACTGGGATATGTAAGGCAAGTGCCGAGCGATCCAGTTTCCATCCTCATTCTTCCAAACTAACAAAGCCTCTTTACTGTAGCAGCTGTCCTCAGCCACAGGTGTCTTAGGAGCTGCTCACCTTCCTTGTGCAGAACAAACAGTTTATACACCTGTGTGTTTGTGCGTGGGTTTTCTGGTGATCTCATTCTAACAGTGGATAAAACTCAACAATGCACGTACTCTCAGAGTGTCACGTTATAGGTTTTCCGAACCCTTAACTAGCTAGGGAGAGGTGCCTGATTCTACACTGTGCAATTTGCGATTTGGAAAGTTACAGAGTTGAGCCAGAAAGTTACTTCCAGATGAAGTCCACCACATTGATCATAGGAATTTTCTTTGTGAGGGAAAACACAAACTTTATTTCATCTTCCTTTGAAATTCTAAAAAGCAGTAGCACTCAGCCCCTACTTGCTCAATCTCCTCCACTACGCTCATGCACCCCCTGGGCTGGCATGGGTCCCCCTGAACAGCATCCAGGGCTTGCTCCGGACTCAAGGGCACGGAGAACTGCAGTATTTCCTCACATAGCAAAGAAGCAACATATCACAGGGGAGGAAACGGAAGACTTATCTAAGGACACAGGCGCTTATTCACAGTGATGTTACACACTGCCCAACAAGTGTGTCTTGCCAGGTTTGAGAGGAGGATTTCTTCCTTAAATGGTGTTGTGCTTGTGTACTGCAGCTGTGACCTGGCAGCCACATTGACAGACGTGGATGGAGTGCTGGAAACTGACCATTCACTCAGAAGAGAAACTATTTTTTGTTGTATACCTTAATTCCATCCCTCCCTCACTCCCTCCTTCCCTTTCTTCCTTCTCTTTCTACCTTCTTTCCTTTTTTGGGATTTTATTTTGAATACTCATGAAATGAACTTCCGTTAACTGTCCATACCAAAAATTCTTTCGTGTAGTGGTAAGAAGTTAGATATCCATCAATTTCCAACTGCTTATTGGCCTTGTAGGCGAATGAATTCTTGTGGAGAAACATCCAGATGTATTATAGAAGGAAAACAAAGGGAGGCAGCAAACCTCATCCCCTTCAAGTTTAACAAAAATACTTTCTAACAGGATTACGAATGATCCTGACAACTTTTTAGACAAAACATCTAAAGACGGATTAAAATATAGGGAAATCCTGCACTGTAAAGGATCTTTATCTTCCTGGGAACTTTAGGAATTTTTGACACTAGAGGTTATGAAATTGTTCACTGTTGGATAAACTAATTAGAAATTCATCTGCCCAAGAAGTAGCTCATTCACCAAGAGGTGGCAGGCGGTGTGTGAAGGAGGGCAGGGCAAGTGTAGAGAGCCTGCAAACGCCATTACAAGATGGCGCCGGCATCCGGCCGGCTGATTAGCAAACAATTGCCACTGCGCATGCACGTAGGCTAAAGACCAGCCCCGGAGTCACGTCATTCGGACACGTCATATGGCCTGATTGGCCTCTGCAAATCAGGAACCAACACGCCACCCAGATGTAACCTAAAGGATATATAAACCGTGCCATTTTGGGGCTTGGGGGTCTTCCTCTCATCAATGTTATAATAAACGATTGCTGCAGAAGGATCCTGGTGCCCGCGTGCGTTCTTGCTGGCGAGACAATTGCGCGGGTCACAGGCAAGGATGGATGTTCTGGGTGAAGGACCAAGAGCCAAGCAGGAGTAGGCATCTGCACAGTGCGCTGAAGATTAGCAGCACTGGAGAACGGAGGCTTGGGGGACTCGAGTGTCAATGTGCCGGTGATGTGAAGCACACAGGTGAAAGCCACAGCTTGCACCTGGCAAGGATGTTGGGTTGTACAGGAGCCATGTGCTTAGAAAGTCAGTCGGTTGCTACCTCTTTTTTAAATTTTCTTACTGGTTATCTATTGTCTTATTTTTTTCTTGTGAGTTTCTTCCTCTCTCTCCGTGTACTTACTTTTTAACCACACCGACTCCAGATTCCACAGATCTATGCTTTCCCGAATTTTATTGAGCTGGCAACAGATGCTCCATAAAATTTATTTCTGTTTTCTTTGGTGAATTTTGTTTCAAAAGCGGGTCCTTGCATGCTGAGCCCTGTTTTTTTTTTTAATTGCTGAATTTTCTCATAGATTTTTTGTGGTTATTTAAACATTTAAACATTCTTGATTGGAAGAGGTGAAAGTCGGTGGGTGATTTTCCACGAACAGAAGGGAGTCGTTCCACATTCCCCTCAGCTTCCTGCTAGAATGTTGGTAGAATAATCTGCTCATCTCAGAAGCTGGAAAGATGAGGTACATGACAATCTTCGCTTCCTCTTACATATCCTAAAGGTACTTTATTGCCTTGTCATTTCTGTTCTAAGCTCTTGTTGAAGCTACTTGTCTGGAAATTTGTTTCTGCTTCTTTTTCTGATGTCAGACCATACTGATACATGATAGCACCAGTGACAACACCTGTACCCCTGGTTTCCTGATAAGCATGGCACAGAGGTGGGGGTCTTCAATGGGGCTGATTTTTGGGGTGATTGTTCCGAGCTCCTGTTTGGGTTTCTGAGTAATGCTTTCCCTTGGCACTGCCCTCTGTCTCTGGCCTGGCGGTCTGCCTCCCTGAAAGTGTGATAACAGAAAGTACATACACCCTCGTTCTCTTGGTACTATGCTTTATGCAAGTGGGAATTGTTAAAAATAGTGGGGACATATGCCAATCAACAGATGAATGGATAAGGAAGATGTGGTGTGTATACACAGAGCGGTACTATCCTGCCATAAAGATAGACTTGAGTTATTTGTAGGAAGATAGATGTAACTTGGTACCATAAATAAATCAGATTCAGAAGGTTGAATGTCATCTGTTTTATCTTATACGAGAAACGCAAATGCAAATAAGGTTAGGAAAGGGGATGAAATAAGGAGAAAGACTGGAGATGGGAAGGGGATGTAGGAGGCAAGAGTGTAGGAGGACGAGAGGTGAGTCAAGATGACAGAGACACGTGAATGTGTACCAGCTTCCCAAGTTGAATGTAATTGTTACGTGTTGCAAATACATACTAATTAAAAAAGATTTGGAGGAAAAATAAAAGTAGTAGGTAGAAACCCCTAATCTATATACCGTTCTTAATTATTTTGGTTGTTTTTGATTATTAATATGTAGTTCATAAAAATAGGACCTTGTCTTCGTTAAAAAAAGTCAACTCAATTTCACATTTTGTTGTTTTATATTACTAGTGGGCACGTATGAAGAATTATTATTACTATGTCATTAGGAGATCATGATGTTGACATGGCTTTATTCAGATAAAAATATGTTCAGTATACTCCATTAAGAGAAACCACAGACTATAAAAAAGTATGTTTATATACATTGCCAATTTTTATTTTCAAAAATGCATTAATGTATAGCATTATGTATTACTGTCTTTCAGGAATCTTTTGAAATTATTTATTGACTTTTGTAAAGGTTGGCATAGTTCAGTCTTGGCTGTGACTCCACCACATGTTTAAGTAGAGACCCCCTAAGTGTAGAGTTTTGGAAGGCTACTGTCCTAGAATGTGTTTAAAGTTTGCTTCTGATTTTGTTTTCTGAGAAGCATTTGAATGATAACATTTAAACTTGTCTGCATGTCCTTTGCGGGCTTTGCATCTATATGAACAACCATACTGGGTAAAGGTAAAAATAACTTCAGTCATACTGTAATATTTTCAAAACCAGGTACTATTGTTAAATTTCTTTCTGGTGTTTGGTGTGGTAAAGTCTATGGCAAGCTTGAATTGTTGTTACTTTGGAAGCAGCATACTTTATTGCTCAAATATTTTCACATTATTCTTTTTCTGTGGAATAAAAAATGTAATAGCACATGTTATAGCAAAGATGTTTTCTTTGCTTTTATTTTCTAGTTTTATTTGGTCCCTTTTCACTTGTTTATCTAGGTGTTCTGCAAGCCTAGGAAAACTGATTTTGATTAAGGCTGCTTCAGTTTATTTCCTATGAAAACTCTGTTTTAGACAGGAGCTTCTGATTCTTACTTCTGTTAGTCACATTTTGCCACTTCCTTCTTGGTTTTGAGCGTTGAGATAGGTCCTTTCATGGATTCACATTACATTCCTGGTAGAGCGTTTAAGCTCCAAATGAGGGAGGATGTGTTTATAAAGTTCAAATTGCTCTCAGTTTACTTGGCCAGTTCAGTCTCCAAACAGACTAGAGATAGCCCTGCCTCTTGAGGTGAGAATCAGAATTGGAGGCAGACTTAGCCAGGAATGTATTTGTGGAAGAACTTCCAGTCCTTATAAGGAACAGCAGTCAGAGCTCCCCGCTGTCGTCTTCCATTCTCGGACAGACTGTCTGTCCCCTGGGTGCGAGTGACTGGCAGGCCCTTCCTTGCCAACTCCATGTTCTGTGCTGCCTCAAAGTCCAAAATACTTCCTAGTGTTGCACATGGGACCCGAAAAACTGACCCTCTGATCCAAACCAACAGAAGGCCTCTGCTGATGCTTTTTCTGTGTTTCTCATTTGTGTATTAGGGAGTCACAAGTCAGGTTAGAGACCAAATGTATTCAATTTTCATCTGTTTAATGTTATTGAAATTCTTGGAAATTTCTTTTTCTGATAGTCTTGCTTACTTGTTAAGGTTTCTCAGGATTTTCCTTCTTTATTCTTGGTCATTTTTATAAACATCAGGAAAGAGTAGAGTAGCTGATGCCTTGCCAAGAAGTCCACCTGTTCTGTTCTATGAATGCAAGTCTGAGATATTTTGAAACCAGGAGGGTGAGAACAGATTGTGTAAACCAGTGGGAAATGCAGAATTTACCATGTTCTTCACATATTCAACCAGAGTTGTTCTCATTTGGTTACCCATGGTGGTCAAGGTCACCAAAACGTTGTATTCTATGTCAACTTCATTTAATCTCTCTCTATATATCAACTGGGAGATTTGGTGGCTTGTTCTCTGCTTCATTGATAACACTAAGAGAAGTTAAATAACTTACTTAGTGTTGCATGTTTGTTGTGTTTTGAAGTGGGATTCAAACAAGTTTGTTTTCAGAGCCTCTACTCTTGTCGTTAGTGGCTGTTACAGACTGGATTGGAGGCCTGTCTGCAGAGCTCTGTGGTGTTCATAGTGTTCTGCCTGTTCTACTTTGATCACTTGTGCGCATTGTAGTGCTTTTCATATATGCTAAGTTCTTCTTTGTGCAAAATGGTCGTATAAATAAGAGATAAGCATTTTATTATCCCCTTGAGACTATCTGGAATTCCTGTTTATCATTGATCATCATTTCTCTAAGTGGGAATATTTTTCTGCTCTTACAGAAGTTCTTTCCGGTTTTGGGCAGCCCTCTCTGGGGTGGTAGCCTAAGTTTTCTCTTATCTTGAGCAACCCTGGACCTTGGGCTGCTGTTCTCTATGGCCGGTGCTGAACTAAGTGCCTTCAGTGAAGCAGAATTTCAAGAGGTATTTAGTCAAAGTGCTGACTGCTCATGCTTTATTACATCCAGTTAAAACCAAAAAAGAATAAAAATAAAATAAAAATAAATAAAAAAGATAAAATTCAAAAAAAGCAAAATCAATGATAATTGAGGAACTCAAAGATAAAACATGGCTAGGAAGTACTGGAAATAATCAAGCTTTGTCGTTGAGAATTTTTTCTTATGTAACAATGGGTAAAATGTGTGTATCTGTTTTATAGCTTATTTCATTGGCATATGACTTTTTCTTTTCAGATATATTGGAGCATATGGGAATATTCACTGACTGTAAAAATGTATTACCATAATTGTTGAATTATTTTTTATTTCCTCAATGCTAATGATATCATATCTCTTCTTATCCCTAGGCTACGGTCTTTGGTCAAACAGTTAGAAAGAGGGGAGGCTTCTGTGGTAGACCTTAAGAAGAATCTAGAATATGCAGCTACAGTGCTTGAATCTGTATACATTGATGAAACCAGGTAAGCTAAAAATGACTATAATGGTGCTAAATTTTGTGTTGAATTGCTTTCTTGAAATAGCACTCTAGGGTATACATCAAATTTCTGTCTTAAAACATTGGTTTCCATAAATAGATTTGGGTAGGTCCTATCTCCTCTTTCTTCTATTCCTTCCTGTCTGTAAAAGAGCTGATAGAACTTACCTCACGTGGATTGGGATAACAAAGTGAGGTGATGCAAGAGGAAAAGAAGTAATCCTAAAAATTCTGGATATTTTTCAAATACACAGCTGCTGTAATTACCGCATATCATTAATGCCAATCTAAAATTTCTGTTTGTTTTAATACACAGTGTTCAGCAGTAACTTGAGGCTTCTGAAATGTTTCAGAAACATTTGTTCCATTAAGCTCCAGTATTTCTTTCTGTCTTATTATGTATGTTATTAATTTCCTAAGCCAACTTGTCCATTTGATTTATCCAAGACTATTAAAGCTGCTGCATGTACTAAGACAATATGTGAAAGTAAACTGTTGAAATGTTGAGTGTGAAAGTTTTTCTTGTCCTAATTCAGGTACGCTTGTCAGTATTTGTGTTGTCTTTCTTATTTTTGCCAAATTTCAATCTGAAATTATTTCCCTATAATCTAAGAAGTATATGGTGATTTTTGTAGTGATATCTTTGTTTCCAGTTTTAAAAATCTGCTATCATAGTATTTTCCAAAGATTATGTTTCCTCCTTTTTCTTTAATTTGTGAGTCAAAAATACATGCATATATATATATATATATATATATATATATATATATATATTCTATTTAACTTTTAATTTTTAGTATTGTTTAATGTAAATATGAAATACAACCTTAGGTTTTATTGTAACTATTCCTGTTTGGGTTTGGTCTGAGTGTCTTGATTGTGTTTCTGATGTGCAGACGACTCCTGGACACAGAGGATGAGCTCAGCGACATTCAGTCTGATGCTGTGCCTTCTGAGGTCCGAGACTGGCTGGCCTCCACTTTTACGCGGCAGATGGGGATGATGCTGAGGAGGAGTGAGGAGAAGCCCAGGTTCAAGAGCATCGTCCACGCAGTTCAGGCTGGGATATTTGTGGAGAGGTAATGGCATCACTCACTGTCCAGTTAGTGAGTGATCAAAGTGCAAAAGATGTAGCTCTGATATCTTCAGAAATACTGGAGGGTCTTGGTGGAAACAGAATTGAATAGGAAGTGACAAAACTATATCTTTTAAATCTTGGTATCATCATGAAGACAAGACTCCACCTTTGCTCAAAATTCTTCTTGTTAACCAGAGCACATTTAGTTTGAGCTTAGTCTCTAATTTGTATAGTAGGAAAATTATCTATTCCATCATTCTTTGAAATATGTTGACAGTATCTGCCTTTGGAACAGGTGAGGCATGCTTTGAGATTACTGATCAGGTAGGTAAGAAGGTTCATTTAAGGGCTGAGAATTCCCCTTGACATTTGAATCATGTTAGCCCTTCAAAATTGATTTATTCCATACCCAGAAATAGATTTCTTTCTCTGTAATTTTCATTCACAATTACACATTTTAGAAATGCCCCGCTAAGCTCCGAGTTCCCTGGGGACATTCTTCTTGTGTTGGTTTTTGATAGTCCTGCAGGACAAGCTCTTCTAAACAAGTTGCCCACAGGAGTTCTTCACTCTGGTTGAAATACTCTACTGTACATGGTCCCTACGGAACAGTAACTTTCTGGCAGAACAGGTGGCCTGTTTTCATAATTTAATTTACATTGTTGCTAATATAGATTGATTCTTTCTGCAGTGGCTCATGTATTTGGAGTTGCTTTTATTTGCTTTGAATTTAACCCTGAGTCCACTTGAGTGACTTTTAAAATGTCAAAAAAAAGAAAAGTTTAAGTACCTAGAGTCCCCGGTCCACTTCACGTTGTCAGTACTAGGTGGAAGTCTGACTTGCTAATCCTTTTGGGAGATACCACATTGTGTTTTTTTCCTCTCTCACTTTGCCAGAATGTATAGACGGACATCAAACATGGTTGGACTGAGCTACCCTGCTGCTGTTATTGAAGTATTAAAGGTAATACCAGTGAACACATTTCACAATGTACATGGTATTAAAGTACATGTAAATTTCTTGTTAGAAAACAAGAGGCTTCTGTTTGCAATTTTTTGTCAGTCATTAATGACTTTTATTCTTTTCTTATCAGTTCTAAAAAAAAACCCATCACTTTATTTTCTGCTTTCATCTTCTTCTTTTTTTTTTTTTTTTTTTTTTTTTTTTTTTTTTTTTTTTTTTTTTTTTTTTTTTTTTTTTTTTTTTTTTTTTTTTGAGACAGGCTCTCCCTTTGTAGCCTGGGCTGGTTCGGAACTCACTGTGCAGCCCAGGCTGGCCTTGGACGTGGCAATCTGGAATGCTGGGATTACAGGTGTGCGCCCCCATGCCCAGCTTTATGTAGTGCTGGGTAATCAAGACCTTGTGCTTGCTAGGCAAGTGCTTTAACTGCTGTGCCATTCCTCCAGCCCTCATCTTTCTTATATTAAAAAAAGAAATCTATGTGATGTTTGTGTCTTTCTAATCCCCTAGGGTTGTTTTTTATTTTTCTTTTTCTATAATGACCTAGCACCCTAAGTTTTGCCAGGCTCTGGCCATAGGAGATCAAGTATGTTGTGGCAGATGCACTCAGCACCCGAGGGTCATTCGTGATTGGAATTCTGTCACTGTCTGCTTCTCTACTCCATGCCCACTATATAGATGAAGAGATTAAGACTTTACAAGGTCAGTTAGAGACGAGCTCAAGTCCTGTCGCAGTGCTCAGTAACATTTTGCTGATGAAAGTGTCCCTAAGACCCTGTCCCCTCTATGTATCGATATATATTTCCCTGTATATATGTTTTTGCAGGATCATCAGTGAGCTAAGTGTCCCATGAGAAGTCCCCCAGATGTTTAAGTGTAAATGGATGAAACCCTGCACCATTATTCCTGGGCTAGTGATTAAAATTGTACAGAGAGCTCTGGGAACCCCAAAGCGGATAGGTTTCTCCAGGCAACTGTTGGTGCAAATACTCTGGTCTCAGTCTGATGCAGCAGTAAAGAAGCTGCCTTGGCTCTGGATTCCAGGTGGGACTAGGCTGGGGCCCAGCTCACTGTGCTATTTGACATTGCACGATGTCCCCTGTGGAAGGGGCCACTCACTCAGTGACGCCATAGAATTCTAACTTCTGCTAAAGCCATTGTCTTTCTTTGAACCCTGAAAACATATAATGTGATCTTAAATTATGAAATTGGGAGTGAAAAATGCTTCTTTATTAACTAAACGTCAAGAAAAAGCCATGCAGGTCCTCCTTGATTATATATTCAGTTTTCTTCCTCTGCTCTCAGAGATACTGACTAGCTGAATTTGTGAGACCAAACATGTGTACATATTTAGATATATAATATGTTTGTACATATGTACATATGTATATCTGTGGGTAATATATATCTAATTTCCCCCTTTTCTGCCCATGTTCTGTGTCGTCCCGGCTCCTCTTAAGAGCAAAAAGGATACAGCAATGATCATATGTTTTTTCTCACTTTTCCCTGATTTCTATTTCAGTGCTGAAAACATTGGTATAAGTTACAAGACTATTTCTAGTGCAATCAATGGAATTGCTTCATGATATGTTGTGTAGTAACACTCACTTTGAAAATGCATTGATTTTTACAATTATACCTGAAACATTTCAGTGCAAGTCTGTGGAAGATTAAAAGCACATCTTAATCTTTAATTTCTTCCTTTATCATGAACACAAGCACAGGTGAATATAGTGACACTGAGACATTTTTGAGCATGTTTCTTCTCAATTGAAACCTATTTTTTGAAATAGGTTCCTTTTTCCCCCTACTTAGTACATTAGTTTCTAGGGTGAAGTGTGTTCTCTTAGATTTCCTGGGGTGGGTGACTGGACCTGTCAAGTGTGCCCTTCTTGGGCAGGTCGCTACCTTGGATGAGCTTCAGGCTCAGAATGGGAGGGACAGGAGGCCCCGGTTCCCTTAGGATGCTGTAACAGAATATCACCCTTCCCCCTGGGAATTGTCCCTAGGCAAGTTTGGTGCAGGAGGAAGAGTGGTCTGAGGCTGTTTAATAGGGCATTTGTTAGGAATGCAGATTCCAGGCCAAGGGTTCTTCAGAGAACTCTACTCTCCCCCCACCTCTACTCCAGAGGAGCAGATTTTAGTGTCCCTGCCTCCTAGAAATCCCCATCTTTCCCCCCTTTGAGTTGGGAAGAACAATAACATTTGAGAACCATGGTGAAGACTTCCATGAAGGGTGGGGCCAAGAAAATGACCTTCACTGTATTCACTTATCCTCCTATTTTGACCTTTACTTTGATAATCTCCTGTGTCCAGTGATGGAGAACTTTTTTATAAACACAACCTGTAAACTAAGGTTAAAATCTGAGTCATGACAAGGCATTTTCCAACTTACTGACTTGTCAGTGGCCTTTTCTTTACGAATACAGCTGTGACTAATGCAGCATCAAATACAGCAGCCAAGGTGAAGCTTCAGGCCTCAGTGAGTCTTACCTACATGGACTTACTGCCTGTTTTCTGGGTGGTGGCAATTTTTAGGGGTTAAAACCTTGGTCACAGCACAAGTTCCTTGAGTTTGCAGTCTTGTCTGGCAAACTGCAGCTTCTAGAGGCTGCTGGTGGGATATTTGACATTGGCTAGAGTGGATTTTTAGCCATGGTTGAGACAGAAATCATTTGCAGGGTAGCTGTGATTAAATCACAGAGAAAGTTTATTTCACAAACTAAGGACAGCAGATTGCCTGGTAGCAGAGAAGTTTAGTTAAGA
>PVKB01007355.1:0-37346 GCA_004027205.1 Ctenodactylus gundi | reverse complement strand
GTTTGTGCTCTTGGGGTTCTCGGCCCGGCCCACGCTGGAGTCTGCCCTCCTCGTGCTGGTGTCCGGGTTCTACGTGGCGTCCCTGCTGGGCAATGGCACCATCGCCCTGCTCTCCTGCCTGGACGTGCGCCTGCACACACCCATGTACTTCTTTCTAGCCAACCTCTCCTTCCTGGATATGAGTTTCACTACAAGCATCGTCCCCCAGCTCCTGGCCAACCTCCGGGGCCCTCGGAAGACCATCAGCTATGCAGGATGCGTGGCCCAGTTCTACATCTCCCACTGGCTGGGAGCCACCGAGTGCGTCCTCCTGGCCGTCATGGCCTATGACCGCTATGCGGCCATCTGCAGGCCGCTGCACTACGGTGCTGTCATGCACCCACAGCTCTGCCGGGGCCTGGCCGGGGCCTCCTGGCTCGGAGGTCTCTCCACCAGCCTGGTGGGCTCCACACTTACCATGCTGCTGCCGCTCTGTGGGAACAACCGCATCGACCACTTTTTCTGTGAGATGCCCCTCATCATGCAGCTGGCCTGCGTGGACACCAGCCTCAACGAGCTGGAGATGTATCTGGCCAGCTTCATCTTCGTGGTCCTGCCCCTGGGGCTCATCCTGGTGTCCTACGGACACATCGCCCAGGCAGTGCTGAAGATCCGGTCTGCAGAGGGGAGGAGGAAGGCCTTCAACACCTGCTCGTCCCATGTGGCCGTTGTGTTCCTGTTCTACGGCAGCATCATCTTCATGTACCTGCAGCCGGCCAAGAGTGACTCCCACGAGCAGGGCAAGTTCATCGCCCTCTTCTACACCGTGGTCACCCCGGCACTGAACCCCCTCATCTACACCCTGCGTAACAGGGACGTGAAGGAGGCGCTGGGCCGCCTGGCTCGGGGGGACTGTGGTAGCCTTGCAGGGTACTAGTACCAGTGCATAGCGTCTGGTCAGTCTCCAAAGGGAGAATCCACTAGAACTCCAGGGGCGGTCTGGAAGGGCAGATTATTTTCATCGTGACTCTACCTGAGCTTCCAGTGGTTGGATTCGTACCATGAAGTGCTTGTTCCCTATTCAGGCCAAAAATGGAGGAATTCTATCTGCCTTGAGTTTTCAGACGTTGTCAGTTTTTGTTGGGTTGTTTACATTGTGCTTTGTTCTTTATGGCATGCGTCTGTTCGCTGTCCTATCTACTCATATGCATGTGCATGTTACGTAGATCTGTGTCCTACATGACTTGATTATTTTTATAATAATACCTGCCACTGATGGTGCCTAATCTGTGTAGTGTTTTTTCCACATTCACGGCGACTCATTGGTGAGATCAGTATTGACAACTGTGCAAAGGTTGGGTCACTGCAGGACTGCTCAACATCTAAACTGCAATTTGATCCTAGATCTCACCTGTCTGTCCACAGATGAGCTTGCAGTTTTACCTGGAGTCCCTTCCTCTTCTGGGCTTTATCCACTTTGGACAAGAGCTTCTAACACCCTTCAGCATCTGCCGGATGGAGAGGGCCTGTCCTCTGCTCTAACACGCCGCTTCTACGCAGTCATGCCAGGTAACTATGGCGCCCTGCACAGCTGGCTGAGGGGGCTTGTACTAGGGACCAGCGCTGCGAGTGACTTCACACCCAGACCTCCAGAGCAGAGGGCAGGAGGTGGATTCCCGACCTGGAGGCAATGCCTCAGCCACCACGCCTGTATTAGGGAGCTGCCACGTGACCCGATCGAGGGCCAAGAGAACCTCTGGGTCACTCAGCACCCTGCGCTCCGGAGGCTGCGCCTCCCACACACCTGGCTGGAGCTCCAGGGACTCGGGGTTTCCAGGACCCCGCCATGCCCCTCATCATCAGGCCCTTCACTAGGATTCTTTACTGGATCCTTTGTGATAAATAAAGGAGCGAAAGTGAGGTATCTTCCTGAGAGACGTTTGCTTTGTGCACCCTTCCATCAAGCTGCCCAGACTCGCAGAAAGCCTGGTGAGCATGCCGGTGGGCAGCAGAGAGAGAGGACAGCGCGGGACCAGGCGCAGCCTGCAGCTGAGGGCAGCCTGCGAGGCAGAACCTCATTCCACGGGTTGGACTCAGGCTCCGGGACTCAGTGTCAGAACTGAATCAAATTGTAAGAGGCCTGTCGCCGGTGTGGGAACCCCGCCTGTGGTATGGCGCAGGTCCTAGGAGAGCCAGCCTCATGCCTTGAGGGTGGGATCTAAAGATGCCAAGGTCTGAGAGTAGCCACTGACTCAGGGAAGAAGCTGACTGTTTCATCAGCCACACGCCTCATGGACATACCTGCAGGGTACGTCACTCTCCTGGTCAGCGCCAGGCCTGCTCTTGGATGTACAAGGCTGTTTCTGGGTCTCTCATTGAGATGCTGGCTGACTTTTCTTAAGTCCAACCAAACATGAATCACTAAAATTAAACCACTCTGGCAAGGATACTGTCCTGATAGATAAATCCAGGTTGCACAACAGGCACTGACTGGACTTGTTGACCTAAAGCTCGCAAAAGTTTTGGGTGACACTGAGCTGAGCTGACTGAGCTGACTCAGCTCACTGAGCTGACACGTGGAGATGCAGAAGCCCACGCCAGAGCTGAGGAGGGCGTGAGTTGGAACCAGGGGCAGCGAGGGGCAGGCGGGAGGGGCCGGGAGAACTTCAGATGTACCTGTGTGCGGTGACAGGGCGCTGGATTATTCTTTACAGGGCCCACCCCCCGAATCCTGCGTCCAGGAAGCCCCACTCCCACGTTTCCGATTACACACACGCCTGAGCATTCGCATCCCTCATCTGGCTAACACCAGCAGGTCCCAGGAGACCTGGGTAGGCGCACTGGTGTAAGCGGCTGGTGACGGTTCAGCCTGGCAGCTGGCTGGCCCTCGGGACAGCCCAGTTTCCGGTGCAGGGAGAGCTCCCATGGGTGCGCAGCACCGTCCACAGATCGGTGCTGGGCGGTGGGACGCAAGCGAGGACATTTGAAGCACGTCGTGTGCAGGTGCAAACCAGCCGAATGAAACCCATCGGTGAGTACAAGCACCCTGCCTCGATTTGAGAGAAATATGGGAGAGAAAAGGGAATTTGCCCAAATCCAGCCACGCACTGGTTCTCTCAGGCCTCGGCTTCTGCCCGATGCCTGTCTGCCGACTCGCGTGAGGTTATGGGCGGGCAGCTGTGACCTGGGCCCCACAGGGCCGCTTTGTGCCGGGGGCTCAGGAGACGCCGGGCCTTGCGTTTCAGAGGGCGCCGTACTGCCCAAGCGCCCCTGCACGCAGCAGCAGGTGCCTGGGGTCCCCGCGCCCACAGAGCCTTCACCCGCGTGGACGCTTCCGATCTCACACAGGCCCCGGCTGCCACGGAGGCACACCGTGGGCTCTCGGCGTGCGGGGCTTCCCTCTCTTGTTACATGATGCTCCTAGCATGCGCCCCAGAACGCGGGCGCCCGGACGGCCCTGTGACTACCCGATTGCGGCCCACCGTCCCACCCATCAGGGACGGACGCAGCTGAACGTGCCCACAGACCTGTCGGCGGCAAGAAGAGGAAACCTCGGGTTCTGCGGGCCTGGTCCTCACGGGCGGGCTGCCGCAGCGCCAGGCTGGCCTCTGGGGTGCTGAGCTCTCGCCCCGCCCCAGCCCACTCGTGCCCGAGCACCCGAGAGCCCGGGCTCCGGAGAGCCAGAGCGGCCCGGCCTCCCGCAGCTGCTGCCCGCTCAGGGCGCTGGGCTGCGCAGGGAGACGCAGGGCGCCGGAGCCGCTGGAGAACCGAGTGCACAGTGGGCATCCAAACCGTGCTGAGGAAAGAGACACCCCCCCCCCTCAAGCAAGGGCAGGTGCGGGGATCTAGAGGGCCGAGCAGCGCCGGACCCAGGACTATGGAAAACAGGGCAGGCCCCGCGGGCGCGCTCGTGACTCGGGGCAAAGACGCGGAGAGAGGAGAAGCTTCTGGGGCCGTGAACGGAGGGGCGCACGGAGAGAGAGGGGCCCTTGGGAGCTGCGGCAGGCACTGGAGGACGGGGGCTCCAGGCACCCTCTTGTCTCTCCAGTTGGCACCACCCCTGTGGCCGGACCGCCAGCTAAGGGCCAGCCCGGGAAGCCCACAAGCAGGTGCAGATGGCACAGAGACAGGGTGGGGGGGGGGCGCAGGGGACAGGACACTACCCTCACCATCCTCGGGATTCCAGCCAGAGCTCCCACTGCCAACTCCAGCGACACAGTAACGCCGTCAGTCGGCGTCGCCAAGCGGTGACGCAGATTCACAGATGAGCCCCTGGAGGCCAGAAGCACCAGCTACCGCCAGGGCTTTTCCCGTAAGTCAGCACAATGGTGGGTGGTGTCTGCAAAAATTTGACACGGCACACCCACCACAATCGCTGCTGCGCTCACGGAGCAAGTCCTGGAGCCCCTGACCAGACCCCTGCCCCCATCACCCCGTCCGTGGCCCCACAACACTGTCCCTGCTCAGCCACTGGCTAAATATTACAGAGCTGGCGGGGGTGGGGGGGTCAGAACGGAGGGGGGTCACAGAACTGGGGGACAGTGCTCATGGAAGGAGGGGAGAGAAGTAAAGAAATAGGATGTCCGCAAAGAAAGGCCCAAAATATTAGAAAGGCTTATTAGAAAAAGAAAACACAAAGAATATAATAATTTTTGAAGCATTAGATGATTACTCAAAATCTGAAGAAAAACTTTAATCATCGCTGTGGTTTGGCTATTGAGTGTCCCCCAAAAGCCTCCTATTTTTGGAACTGTGTGTTGTTGGGAGGTGGGGCCTGGCTCCACGGGGGCAAGATTGTGCCGACTGGTTGCCGCTGGGGGTGCCCGGGGCAGAGCGTTCAGGAGTGAATTGCTGATTTGTGGTCCAGAAAATGAGAGAGAGGCACCCACGCTGGCAGCCTGAGGTAACTAGAAACAACTGGGCAGCTTCTTCCCCGGAAAGCCCCCGCCTCTCCAGGTACCCGGAGATCTGCCTGTTCCCATGGCACCTGGCTTCTGGCGGCAATGGGGTGAGTAGCTCCCCGGCCTCCCCTGTGCTGCCACCATCGCCGGCTGCTCCCAAATGAGCACGCGAGGCCTTCTGAAACTGAGCGACACAAGCCTGTCCTCCCTTAAATGGCGGCTGTCAAGTGTTGCGGTCATGGCAACGAGAAAGAAACTAAGGCAATCTTCACACCAGACACTTTTGCTAACTCCCTGAAAAGATGGATAAGAAGTCTCCTGTGGGCATCCAAAGAGGTTGGAACAGAGGAGGGAGAGGTTTACATGGCTACCGGGGTAAGAAGTTCATCCCCTGGAGGGCCGAGGCAGGAGCTGGCATGGGCTCCACGGCGGAGGTGCCATTGCCGGGCCACGGCTCCACCCAGAGCAGTCTTAAAAGCCTGCTGATGGTCAACTTCATTAGAGAACTATGCGTGTGGGAGAAACCAGTTGAGCCCAGGGGGTGTGGGCACCGAGGGGAGGGGTTGGCGCTGAGGGGACAGGTGGGCACCGAGGGGAGGGGTGGGCGCTGAGGGGACAGGTGGGCGCTGAGGGGTGGGGAGGGCGCCGAGGGGACAGGTGGGCGCTGAGGGGACAGGTGGGCACCGAGGGGAGGGGTGGGCGCTGAGGGGACAGGTGGGCGCTGAGGGGTGGGGAGGGCACCGAGGGGAGGGGTGGGCGCTGAGGGGAGGCCCACGCACGGTGTGAGCGGGATGCGCTTGCATGGCGAGACGGAGACTCACGCACAGCGGGAAAGAGATCCCGTGCAGTGACAGCAGGCAGTTGCGCAGTGAGAGCGGATGCGCCACACCGAGAACGGTGCGGGCACCGCGCGCGTGCCCGTGCGCATGCCAGGCGGTCGCTGTGCACTCACCGTGGACTGGCACACGGCTCACCTGCGCCCCTGGCTGCTGTGACCGTGAAGGCCACGCGGTGCAGACAGCCCTGCGCGCACTGGCCGGACGCCGGCGGCTAGGCCCAGCTCTGCGGTTGTTGGCTCAGGAGGTGCCCACCCGGAGCGTTTTGAGGCCCGGCCACGCCCCTCCCCGCGGCTTCCCCACTCCCCACTCCCGCTGAGAGCTGGCGAGCGCCCGTCTCAGCCTTGCGGACGGTTTTGCTTTTAATCTCAGCTATCCGATAGGCTTTGGGTTCGCGTGTCTTTGCTGGCTTGTGAGGCTGATCCCGTTTTCACCTACTTCCTAGCTCCTCGTACCTCCTTCTTGGGGACCGTGCCCGGACGATCTCGGGCGTCTGGGGTCGGACCCCAGGGTGCGGGACCCACGAGCTCTCTCACTACCAGCAACCTGCGTTCGCGTGGTACCTCAGAGTACCCCCTTGCCGTCTCTGTGGGAATCCGAATTGCACCAGCTCCCGGGATCAGGTGCAGTGTTTACGGCCCGGGGTCTGGGTTCGGTCAGTAGCAGACGCACCGTGACCTCTTCCCTTCGGCTGCAAGCCCCACCCACCGCTGGGTCCCCGAGCGTTAGGTCTTTGGTGTTGGAAAAGGCGGCAGCATCCAGCGATCCCCTGCTCCTCGGTGTGACAGTCGTGAGCCGCGCGTTTGGCGACAAGTCCTCAGCCTCCCTGTGACCGAACCCCGCTCGCCGCAGGAAGAGCTGGCTCCCACGACTTACAAAGTTCGGGCACTCTGAGGGTGAGCCTCACGGCCCGGCGCCTCGCCAGGCGGCCAAGTCCACGGGGAGATGGCGCCATCTACTGACGAAGGTAGACAGCAGAGGCACCTGGGCTGCCAGCGCGCCTGCGCCTCCGCCCCACGGCCTCCCAGCCCGCAGACTCCACCCCCTCCACGCTCCTGAACACTGCCAGGGCGGCAGGCGCCCACCGTGTGCGCCCACTACTACCCACAGCAGGCTGGGAGAAAGGCGGAAAGCAACCGCGAGCAAGAAGGAGAAACGGGGTGCGGAGATCAACGGGCAGAAACAGAAATTTCATAACGATCTGGCTGCCAAAACTTGATCAATATCAAGGAAGACCGCACAGAGAAAAGAGAGAGAGACAGAACTTCTCAGTTAAAGTGAGATGTCAGTTCGTGCCACACACATACTAAAAAGATAACAGAGACCAGTGTGGACACCTGACTGCACCGTGCATAGATTTTCAAGTTAAGATCAACACAAAATTTTCTCAAATCACACAAACCACCGAAACTCATCCAAGGTTAAAGACATGCCTAAATTGTCCTATAAAAATATGATGATTACTTCTTTATTTTAAAACCTTCCAAAAAATCTGTAAGCCCTTATTTCATTGGCCAATTCTGTCAAATATTTTAGAAAGGAATGATGTCAACTCTACATAAGATTTTGTAGTATGTAGTAGAACAAAAAACTGAAGTCATTTTTGAGGCCTTGCCCAGACACATAAAAAAAACATTAAAAAAATTCTCACTAATATAGATTAAAATTTTTCAATGAAGCAGACACATAGAATCTGGTAACATACAAAATCATAATTTACTAAAAATATAAGAGACCTATTAAGTGAGTTTATCAAAGCCAAAGGATGCAAATCAATTGTATTTCTTCATGTTAGCAAGCAAAAAAACTTTAAAGCAATATTACAATAGCAAAATATAAAATGTTTGGATATAAGTTTAATAAAATATACATAGAATATGTGTGCAAAAAACTTGAAAAGTTGATAGACAAATAAAAATGCCAACATGGAAACATACCATGTTTGTGAATTAGAGGACCCAATGGGGTGGAGATGTTGACTCAATCCAATTGACTTATTAATATGTAATTTCAATCAAAATTCTAGCAAAACTTCTGGAGATGGAAACAAATTAATTCTTAATGCTACTGTGAGAAGGAGAAAACTTCACAAATGCGAAAAATAACATTGAAATTGAAAGCTGGACACCCCCTCCACATCCCCTCTCTAGCAGAGACCCGCTGGCTTGGTGATCAGACTGCCAACTCTGTTCTTCGCTTTCCCAAAGCAGATGCCTGCCGGGAGACTCAGGGCGAGGCTTCCGCCAGTTCTAGGAGGCAGGAGGGCTCCGTGGAAAGGAGGCTGAGTTGGCACATACTGAGACCCCCCGAGGTGAGGGGAAGGAGCTACATCCGTGCTCAGGGCTTATCGTAAGCCTTCGAGGGACTCTCACTCTGTCCCGGCATAAGGCACGGCCACCACTTAATGCCGTATACGCTAACACTAGACAGGACACGATGGCACTGCTGGGGGGCTGAGGCTGAAGGATTTCAAGTTAGAGCCCAGCCTGAGTAACTTAGTGACCTAGCAAGGCTCTTTTCCTAAATAAAACACTAAAAATCAGCCAGAGATATAGCTTAGTGTCGGGACCGTGGGTTCAATCCCCAAGGTCACAAAAAGAAAGAAAGAAAAAAAAAAAAAAAAAACACTGGAATCTCAAGCTTTGGTTGCACGCTTACATTACAACATCAACTAAGCTTTAAGTTTTGTTACTAAAAATTAAATTGTGGAGGCAAATTCTCAGAGATTTTTATTCACCGGTCCAGAGGGCAAGATTAATATGGGTTTATATCTTTAAAGAAGAGGTTGGATTGTGTAGGCAGAACAATCCTGCCAGCCCAGGACAGAGAAGTCAGCAAAAGCACAGGCAGGAGAATGAGGCTCCCACAGCCGTCCTCCTGGGGCCACCCAAGTCCCCACAGTGGTCTCCCGTGCCAGCCTCCCTCCCTGGCAGAGGGTCCCTGCTCCATCTGCCGCAGCCGGCCACACCTCCACGGTCTCGCCAGGCCTGCCTCTGGTTCTCACTCACTCAGGGGGCTGCAGGGGTCGCCTTCCCTGCATAAATGAAGAGACCCCAGCAGCCCCCACCTCCCAACCTCCCAACCGACTGCCTTCCTGGTGTGGCCAGCAGGGACCCCGCCAGCCCCAGAGTGCACAGGCCGCTGGCAGGGGCTGTGGACCTTGATCAGGACCTGTGTGGGACCTTGGATCTTGGCCACGTGGTGGCAGCTTCCCCGACAACCCAAACCCTGTGTCCGCGGGGGGACTCTGCTCCCCAACCTCAGTGCCTCCATCCGGGTCCCCGCTGCCTCCCCTTCTCCTTCTGTCCGGGAAGCACCTGCTCCCCGGCTGCAGGGCGGTGGCAGGATCCTGACTACAGGCTTTCGCCCCTGAGATATGTGCCTGGCAGAGATCTAGGACGACCTGGGAGAGCCATCCTCGGGGCAAGGCCAGCGGCCTCCCCTCCTGGCCAGGGAATCGTTAGGCCTCCGATTCAGGAAGGACACTAGTCGGAGAGAGACTGTGCCCTTGGAGGGGAGGTGTGCCGCCAGGGCTTTGCTGTGGCATCTGTAGCCACAAGTGCCAAGTGGGGTAATTTAGGACAGAAACAGGGGGGACGAGGTCTTTTCTTATCCTGAGACAATTATCTCTAATTCTACCGTCAGCAAACGGAGCGCTTTCTAAAACTAGAGCCACCTGGGCTCACACCGGGCCATTCTAACCCAGGAAGCTGAGGTCTTCTCCAAATGCTGAGGGAGAAAGGTTCAGGTAAGTGGGCAGTTTGGCGAAACAATTTCAGTTTCAAGTCACACACATTTTCTCAGACATGGGAGGAGGAATCCTTATGCCCTTTGAGCCACCTGCTAGTCAACCAAGGTCGCCAGTGCTTTGGAAATGTGTGTTGTCTCTCTGTTCTCTCCAAACGCTCACCCGCCTTGCCGTGCAGTTCTCCCAGAAACACTGGCTGGGAGAGAAAGTTGCGACAGTGAAATCTCTCCAAACAGCAACGTGAAGCCCCCCCCCCCCCCCCATGGAGAACCAGCCGTGCCCATGCCCCGTTGGAGAATGCTCCCTGACCCCGGCTCACCACGGAGTCACCACGGTCACGCACAGAGGGGCTCTGAGACAGGCCACTGAACTGCTGCACTTCTTGAACACATCCCCAACAGTCTGCCAGCTGCCCCAGGCCTTTGTGTGATGGAAATGGTCCCATCAGCCCCACCGGTCCCCTGAGCTGTGGCGCATTCACATAAGATGCCCAGAGCAGACGCCCATTTGCAGGCCAAAAGCAAACACAGAGGCTTCAAGGCCAGTCACAAAGGCACTGTCTTCCCCCGTAACACCCCATTCCCAGGCTCCAGCAGGGCAGCCTCCCACAGTCACCCACACAGGCAGAACACATCTGCTCACAGGCCCCAAATGCTCCCTCTTTATGAGCACCCACACAACATCCCACATGGGAAATCCCACACCTGACCCCTGAGACGGGGCGGTCAGAGCACAGGGGCACCAGAACACTGTATAAGGCTTCCTTTGGGCTACAGGTGCAAGCTACACAAGACCTGTCAACAAACTTCATGCTTAGACTTGGCCCGCCCCTAGACAGCCCATTGCACCTACGCAAACACTCCAAAATCCAAAGGAAAGCCCCAGATCCAAAGCATTTCTGCTCCTGCAGGTTCCACAGGAGGACTGCTGTTGTCAACCCATATGTGCCTCAAGGGCACCCCCAGCAGGCTGCCCCGACCCCTTCCTGCCACCCAGAAGCTTCCTCAGCGCCCCCCGCACATCCTGGTTCCTCAGCGTGTAGATGAGGGGGTTGGCACTCGGGGTGACGACGGTGTAGAAGAGGGTGAGGAACTTGCCCTGGTCCTGAGAGTAGCTGTTGGCCGGCTGCAGGTACATGTAGATGATGGTGCCGTAGAAGAGGGAGACCACGGTGAGGTGCGAGCCGCAGGTGCTGAAGGCCTTCTTACGGCCCGCAGTGGACTTGATCCTCAGCACGGCGGTGGCGATCATGCCATAAGACACCAGGATGAGGGACAGGGGCACCAGGAGCAGGGCCACCCCCAGGACAAAGGCAAGGGCCTCCACCAGCACCGTGTCTACACAGGACATGGCGATCAGAGCCGGCATTTCACAAAGAAAGTGATCCACCCTGCGGCGCCCACACCGGGACAGCCGCATAGTCTGGGGACACATGACGAAGGAGTTTAGGAAGCCACAGCCCCAGGCCACACTGACCAGCTGCAGGCAGAGCCTTGGGTGCATGACCACCTTGTAGTGCAGGGGCCGGCACACAGCCACGTAGCGGTCATAGGACATGACGGCCAGCAGCACACACTCGGTGGAGCCCAGCACCATGTAGATGTAGAGTTGGGCCGCACAGCCGTGGTAGCTGATGCTCTTGTCCGGGCCCCACAGGTTCCACAGCAGCTGGGGCACGATGCTCGTTGTGAAGCAGAGGTCCAGGAAAGACAGGTTCCCCAGGAAGAAGTACATGGGTGTGTGCAGCCTGGCATCCCACAGGGAAAGGGTGATAATGGCAGAGTTGCCCACCAGGGTCAGAAGATAGAAGACCAGGACACAAGCAAAGAGGGTCATCTCCAGCCTCGGTCGGTCAGAAAAGCCCAGCAGGATGAATGCCTGAGAATGGCTGCTATTGTCCCTTCCCATAACTGTCACCCTCTGGGACAGAGAAACAACCAAAGAGCTGGGTAAGCGACCCGTGAAAGCCACATCAGCTCACACGGGGGAACCGGAAGCCACAGGGTGGGCTCGCCTTCCTGTGCTCATCAGCACTTGTTCCTAGGTACCCGAGACGTGCGAAGTGGGACCTGACTTCCCAGGGCTCGGGCAGGTTGCTGCCTTGGATGAGCTGTGTATGCAAATAATGACTACAAGGGAGGAAAGATTACAGTCTCAGGTGAAAGAATCACTGACAGGCTTTTGGCAAACGAGTCCCTTCCATCAAAGAAACCCCTGGGCAGAGTTTGTTTGCAAGGAATTGGCCTGGGAGAAAGGGGTCCTACGTACCAAGAGGCCCACCGGGGCAGGCGGGACGAGCTCTTCAAGGGGGAAGTGAGGCATGCATAGGCGGGACCAGCTTCAGGGGGTGGGGGGACGCTCCATGAACTCCCTGAAGATGACCCCGACGGGGTCACCAACAGAATGTGAGAGATCTGTGATCCCACAAGAAAGGTGACGTAACAGAGCTGAGGAAGAGCCAGATCTGCGCAGGCACAGGTGGAGAGCAGGGTGACCCCACCGAGTCCTTACCCAGACCCACCAATCCGCACGCCAGTGCCAGCGGGTCTGCACCCCGGTCGTGCCCACGGTCTACACCCCAGTCTGCACCCGAGGCCCTGCCTGGGCTGCAGAATGCTGCTGCCGGCTGGGGACCGCACCCACTGCATGAGGACGGACAGCTGGCAGCACAGCCACAGTGCAAACTGGAGCAGAGACGTGTCGGCGGCCTGCGGCCCCATGGTCCCAGTGTGGCGATGCCATGAGCCCACCCGGCGGGGGCCGCCACAAGCCTCTACCGAAGGGTTGTGTGCTGGCGCCAGCCCAGGGCCTCAGCAAGCGCCACGTGCCAGACACAAAGCAGACAGAAACTGTGGGAAGTCGCCAGCAAAGTACCACCCAGCGGGGCACCTCAGAGGGGTGCAGGCCCTTCCACGCATGCTCACGGGTGTGCTGTGTGGACAACACCCTCGTTGCACCCACAGATACACCCTCGACTTCCACTGAAGGTCAAGAGAGCCGAGAGCAGCAACGGTGCGCCGTGCAGCAGCTGCTCCACCTGGGCCTGGACGCTCAGCCAGGTGGCCAAGTTCCCTCAGCATCGTCTTCAAAAACACCCTTCCTTGGGGTTGGAGGAATAGCTCAGGGTTAGAGCACTTGCCTAGCAAGCCCAAGCCCTGAGCTTGACCTAAGCTGGGCGTGGGGGCACACACCTGTAATCCTGCACTCAGGAGGCTGAGGCAGGAGGTTTGCCATGAGTTTGAGGCCAGCCTGGGCCACAAAGTGATTTCAGGACCAGTCTGGAGTACAGAGCAAGACCCTGTCTCAAAAACCCAAACAAACAAAGCCTGTTCCTCAGTGCTCTGTGACTAGTGCCCCATGCCCTGCCAGGCCTGCTAACCACAAGCTCGCTTTTCCACTCTGAACGAGCACAGCCTGTTTTCTCAGACACTGGAGTGTACGTCGTTGGTTGAGAATCTTAAAATTGCAAGAATTAAAGTCTTTGAAAACACCCATGTACTTCTAAGAGCTTAGCATGGAGCTATCAGTGTGCATCAATTTTGGAAAATATGTCCTACTGGCCTGAAATTAAATTGCAGCCTTGAGCCAGATTCTGTGGCCCAAGGTGACGTCCCAGAGGGACCTGCTCATGAAGGAGAAACTGACGGAATGAACTCTGAGCTTACTGGGCGAAAACGCCAAGCAGCAGGACTGATCCTGTCTCCATCTGCACGGGGGGGCACCTAGCCCCGCCTCCGAGGCATCCCTTGTCACCTGGACAATGTGTTAAACTTTCCACAAAACCCCAAGCCATCGCCACAGCAACCCCACGAGGACAACAGGCTGGGTCTGAGAGTCCTCCTGTCACAGAGACGCCACAGCAATGGGCAATGACAGGCTGAGCTCCGGGGACAGCGGCCCAGAGCAAGGCCCCACACCATCCGCAGCCTCCAGCCCACGCCCTCCCCACTGCTCCTGCCTGGTCAGTCTCACACAGCGCGCTGGCTGCCGGGAGCTGACCACTGAGAGTGCGTCCACTCACCTGCACACCTGGAGCAGAATGGGGCACGGCTTCCAGGGACACGCGGGAATGCCTGGCAAGGCTGCTGGAGAAACTTAGCAATGCTTGATGCCGAAACAGAACAGGCAACACGTGCGGTGGTCCTTCCACTGAAGAGGTGAAAAGAAGCCGTATGCCGTGTGCACCCCCACACCCAGGCCACCCTCTCCTGCTCCTGGCTTGAGCTAGGGAAACAAAGCTCAATAAGTCACTTCTTACCTATGCTAGACTCACTCTGCAGAATTTGGTGCACCTGGTCATTTCTAAATGGACCGCTGTGGCCCCCTCCCAAAGCGGGGCTCCCAGCTTCAAGCCGGCGTCGGGAAGCCCCTTGGCCCGGCGCTGTAGCTGAAGGCACCGCCACGCAGTCGCCAGGCACCCACGTGCGGAGGGGGTGCGCGGAGTGAAGGCCCACAGCAGCGCTGGGGTCAAGGGCTCTTCCCAGAGCTAAGATTCCATGGGCCTTGAGCTCCTGCCCCAGGGGTCAGGGGTCAGCAGGGGTTTCTCAGGGATGACACAGCCAATCTGTCCCTGTCAGTTCCTGGGTCTTCCAAAGGAAAGCTCTGATCACAGTGAGCACAAGAATGTCTACCGCAGGGAGAGTGAACAGGAGCCTTCAGGTGGCGGGGTGTAGACGAGACCGGATTCGCAGCGGACCGGAGCTCATGGGCGGAGTGGCATAGCGCCACCTTCAGATCAGCTAATCCATCCCACATCCAGATATGAGCGGCCATAAGAGAGACGCCGGCTGCCCCCGGAGTGGAGGGAGTGGAGGGGTGGAGGGAACAGAAATGACATCATGTACCGGTTCAGACTAAGTGGCTGGGGCAGCAGCCTTGACTTCCGCTGCCTCGGGATTTGGAGCCGCCTGGGGACCTGGAGAACACTGGCATCGTGTGTTCACTGAGCCAAGTCCCCAGGGAAAGGAACTCTCACCTAGAGACTCGTCTGCCAGCCCCACACACAGACAGAGCCTCCAGGGAGCTGATGTGGAAATTTCCCAGACACTCATCTCAGTTCTCTGGAAAAGAGAATTGTTTAAAACAGAAGTAAGTCAGTGCCTTCGTCTGGTCGTGACACACAGAATTAAAATCCTGAGCATGTGGGGAGTAGCTTCAGAGAGGACCCATCGTCCAACATGGGAAGGGCAGAGGTGGGTGGGTAACAGGAGAATCCACGGGCGCCTCTCCCAGCCACTGTGATGTGTCCACATCGAAGGCTGGAATGCCACCCAACCAGGCCATTACAAGTGACCATGCAGTCTCTGTCGTGGCTCGTGTCCCCATGCCCTGAGCACTGGCCACCTAATGTTACCCCTGCAGCATACCTGCAGGACACCCCATAGGACACCACGACGGGGTACTCCCATGGGAAAGCTAGCAGGACACTCTCGAAACACCCCTAGCAGGACACCCCACAGGACACTGCCACAGGATGCCCCTAGCAGGACACCCCTCAGGACACTGCCACAGGATGCCCCTAGCAGGACACCCCACAGGACACTGCCACAGGATGCCCCTAGCAGGACACCCCACAGGACACTGCCACAGGATGCCCCTAGCAGGACACCCCACAGGACAACCCCCAATCAGAAGCACCACTGGGAATGGCAGCCTTTCACACCACAGCCGAAGAATAAAATGATGGTAACTTTCATTTAGTTTTTAATAGGCATTGTGCTACCACTAAGAGCTGGGCATTAATATCACCAACCCTGCGACAGTCAAGCTTGGTATGACGTATGTGCGAAGCCTCACCCTGGTGGCACTGCTGCAGAAGTGTGTGGCCGGAGTCTGGTCAGGAGGAAACGCAAGCAAACGGACCTCAGAGCATTCTCCACTGAACTGTCCTGCGCTCTAAAATGAACCAAGATGCTAACTAAGAAAAGGGACAGTGAGGAATCGCTCAAGACCGGAGGACGTTGGGGTGCAGCAGCAGCCAAACGTAACGCAATGACGGCCTGAGCGCGACTGCCAAAGCTGGAGGAGGACGGGCTGTGGACCACCCAGCAGAGCTGCCCCCCTCACCCTGCTCTGTGGATTACAAACTTACGAGTCTGTTTTTAATCACCAGGCTATGATTCGACCTCAGTGGTGAAGGAGACTAGCCTTTACTAGGGCAAACAAGCTGTCGTATTAAGGGCTAATGAGGCAGCATTCCTGCAACTTAGCAAATTGTTGTTAAGATACAACTTGCCTCTCATGCGCCAGGCCCTAGGCTCCATCCCCAGAACAGCAGAAACGAATGAACAGATTATGCTTGCATGTGTGTGGAGAGAAAAAGCAGCACAGACGCAGTCAAGTTAAAATTAGAGAATCAGGATGAAAATCATGCGGGGGTCTTTACTATCCTGGCCACTTTTCCGTAAAATCATCCTCCACAGTTTAAGAAGCAGTCTCACTCAACTACACGCTGCCTAGAAGAAGCTCACCTCGCGGACGACGGCGCGGCAAGGCGCTGGTCCGAGCGCAGCTAGGCGGGTCCTGCGCCGCCCAGCGCAGCCACTGTCCCGCACAGGCCTCACAGGCGGCTAGCTATTTCCTCTCACCGTCCAGCCGCAGCAACCTGACTTCTCCAGCCTCAACACCGCCGCGCTGCAACGCCTGTCAGCTGGCCGACGGGTGGGGACATCCCTGCCCCGTGAGTGGGGACGTGTCTCACCCGTTGCCCGCCCACCAGCCTTCCCAACCCATCAGGCAACTCTACTTTGCCCTGTTCTGCCCGATCCCTGACCCACACGCCAGCTAAGCAGCCAGTCGTGACCCACTGGCGCTACGTAAGAACTCTGATCAACCCACAATTGGCCCTTTTCCTTCTTAGGTTTCTTTCTGTTGACCCTCTTCTTATCCCTTTTACCACTTTTCTGTCCTCTCTGTCCCTTACGCCCTCCACCTGGACTTACACCAGGCCTTTTAGCCAGGCATAGCATCATGGGGGCGGGGAAGGCTGACACCCGGCCCTGCCACCCGGCAAGTGCGGAGGAACACAAGTGAAACCAAGAAGGATCTGCAGTCCGAAAACTGTGTTTGTTAGACACCAGACGGAGAAAATACGTGAAGCAAATTGTACAGATCTGAAAGGGGATCGGACAAGTCCACAACTGCGGTTGGACACTGGAACGTGTCTCCTAAGAGCTTGGAGAACAGCTGGATGCCCATCAAGGGCATAGAAGGCCTCCACAAAACAGTCAACCCCAACGTGGCGTCTTCCGTCCATTATGCCATCGGTCTCAGGCAACCTCCTGGTGGCCTCTGTTGTGGTCACTGGCCTTTCTTCCTCCAGTTGTCCCAGCTGATGCTCTGCTGAGAACCCAGATCCCTCTCCATAGAGAACTGGTCAGATCTCTACAACCCCACCGCCACGTCCTGGATGTAGTCCAGAGAACGGAGCTGGTGCAAACCTGCAGCCACAGGGACAGGCGGCCTCATGTGTGGATCTCACCCATGTCCCTGCTGTGCAGCAGGTGGGTCCAGAGGGAGGCAGGTGAGGACACTGCAGAGTCGTCTTGTGACAACTGTGGCCCCAGGGCAGGCTGCACCTGCTTACCACCTGTTCTTGGGAGTGGAAACATCACGGAGAACAGTGAGGGGCTCGAAAGGCACGCCAGCAGTGCTATGTCCTCGAGGCTGCACCCCCGAAGGGGTGGCAACAGGGTTTGCAAGGTGGAAAGAATACATTTCAAGGAAAACAGTGGGAGAAAATGTAGCGCTTTGTAACCATGCCGTAAAGCTGTCCACAGGACTACAGAGGAAACGCCCACACAGATAACAAACTTCTCAGTTTTCTTCCTCTGTAACTCACCTCGGGGTGTTGCACCACCCGAACCCACCTGGGCTCATCTGATCCCGTAAGTCAGCCGGGGGACCCCCGAGCCACTCAGTGGGGAACAAACCTCCCTGAGGGTGGCCCTCCCTGGCCAGTCTTTGATAGGCAGTCAAGAGAACAACTCAAATGCAGTCTTGGCTTGACGGTGGTTATTTCAGGGTCTTGCCTTCAGCTCACCCTGGGGAAAGAGGACGCTGAAGACATCACACCAGGGGAAGCACGCATCCCCCAGGCAGCCCCATTCCACGAACCTCACCTTGGAGCTGGAGCTATTCATCTCCACTAACTCTCTCGGCTCTCAGAGCTTCCAACCCCAAATCCCCGGGAGGCCTCCTACTTCAGCAAATTCTCCGGCCCAGCTGAGTCCTGGGAGCTCCCCAACCCGGGCACTTGGTCTCAGGCTCCACAAAGGACGCTGCGGCTCCCTGAGGAAGGCTCCCACCTCCCCGCCACCGGGCCTTCACACTGACCTGGGTGCCGTCAGCCTCAAGGTAAAGGACCAGGCTGGGTGGCACTAGAGATGGACACCACCCCTCCTTCATCCTCCAGACAGCCCCATGGAGCGGGGAATGGGAGTCACGCACCTGCCACGGAGGGCAAGATCTTCTGGACCATGGGAGGTGAAAACTCCAAGACAGCCTTAAGCCTGAGAGTGACCTCCTTCCCCACCGACCCAGCAGCTTCGGGTCTCAGAAAAGATGGGACTCAAGAGATGCTTATATTCCTGGGAATTTCTGGCAACAAGGAGAGAGAGAGAGAGAGAGAGACCCAAAGGCAAAGAAACCCCAAGTGTTGAAACAGAGGATAATAATCCCACACGTGCTGAGTCTCTGGTAACAGTTCACTGTTAGACCAGCTCAGCAGAAGGCACCGCATGAAATCCCTGCCCCGCCATGTCTTACACGCTGCAGGCCACCACGACTTGGGGGAAAACGGGCCACCAAGCGAGTCTGGAATGGCGGGTAGAGCTCAGCACAGGGAGTGACGCTCGTAGGGCAAGGGAAGGAGTTGTACTATCAAGTGGAGGGGCAGCTGCTGCCGCATGTCTGAAGCAGGGGCGTGAGGTCCTGCGGGGGCGCTGTGGGGGAACAGGCACCCAAGGGCAGCTACCCTGGGCCCCAGGATGCACCACGCACGTATGAAATGGCTGCTTCAGGCCAGCACCATGGCGGGGTGCAGGGGGCAGCCTTACAGGCCGTGGTGCAGACATACCAACAGCCCTGGCTCCCTCATTACACACGGTGCGTTCAGTGGGAAAGCTCACAGACCCACTCTCAGAGGCCAATGTAAACAATAATCGTGAATGTGAGAACAATGTTTATTGTTATTATTGATTTGTGGCTTTTTGAGGTATTTTGTGGTGCTGGGGATGATACCCAGGCCTTTGCACATGCTGGGGAAGAACTCTATCTCGGAGCTATGTTCTTAGACGTAAAACCTTTTGAAACTTAAAATTACAGTGAACACCTGAAGTGTTCAAAAGGCAGGAGGGGAGACGGGAGAGTGATTATGATGGTGCTAGAATTCAAAGTAGCCTGTGGGAACTGAGGAGGGAGAGGACGGAGGACGCTGGCCCAGGCAGCCAGGGGACTCGCTCTCCCAAAGTCATGGGAGGAGAAGTTGGGGGGTGGAAGGTAGAGAAGCCAGCATGACAACAGAACCAGCTTGGGAGTGGGGAGCTATCGGGGGGGGGGGGGGGGGGGGGGGGGGGGGGGGGGGGGGGGGGGGGGGGGGGGGGGGGGGGGGGGGGGGGGGGGGGGGGGGGGGGGGGGGGGGGGGAGAGGGAACTGGGACAGTAGCTCGGCCACATCAGAGGCGGCGCGGTGGGACATGGGGGTGTTTGGAGAGGGCCTATGGGCTTTAAAACCGCCAGTGATCCAATGGCATTGTGGTGCCTGAAGACCCTCCAGTAGGCTCACTGGGGAGTGGAGGAGGCAGGGTTCAGAAACGGACGGCCCCGGGGACAGGTGGGGCACCAGGGAACCAAGGATCCGGGGATATACTTAGTTCTTGCCAGAATTTCACGAAGAATATGACTGTGAGACTCCTAAAAGTCGATGACCCACCTACACCAAATTTCTCCAATAGTGTTGTTGTAGAGACAGATCTTTCAAAAATAAACTTTGTCTTTCCGTGCCTGGCTTATCTCACTAACACATTGGCCTCCAGGTTATGCATTTGGTCCCAAACAACAGGATTTCTTCCCTTTTGTGGCTGGATACCATTATTTTGAACAGTTTCTCTTGGATGTAACTGGGCGCACCCACATTCGGTGCGTATGTTTGTAACTGTAAGCCCCTCCCGTGGGATTTCTCTTTTCACCAGTACATTGTGGCCATCTTTGTCTCCTGTTCTGTTCTGGTGTGAAGGCCGCAGTGTCTGAAAACAGTGCAGCCGCTCCTGCCTGCTTCCCGGCTCCAGCAGCGTGTAGCACCAGCTCCTATCCACTTGCCTTCGTGTATTTCTTGTGGGTCAAGTGTGTCTCTTGAAGACAACAAATGTTTGGGGTTTTTTTCTTTTTTATCCCTTCTCCCAGTCTGCACCTTTTGATTGGCAAGACCACCCGCACTGAGTCACGACTGCGAGATGCGTTAACAAGTCCTCTCGTTGTCCTGTTCTTGGAATGTTGGTCTTTTGCCCTTTCTTTCTCCTCAGATGTCCCCGCCCCTTCACTCTGCCTCTCGAGGCTCTTTCAAGTGTTTTCTTCAGTGCTGGTCTAGCAGTCGTAATACTCTTTAAGGTTTCATGGCCATGAGAAATTTTTACTTCTCCTTCAATTTTCAGGTATAACTTGTGCTGGATGCAACAACCTGGGTTGACACTGGCTTTCTTTCAAAGCCTGTAAGATGTTGCAGTGGGCCCTCATGGCCTTTGAAGTCTGCACTGAGAAATCTGCAGTAATTCAACTGGGTTCGCCTCTATAAAATAACATCGCTTTTTCTCTTAGTGCCTTTAATATTCTCTCTTTGTGTTGAATTTCTCAAGTTTTGATTATCACGTGCTGTGGCAGTTTCTTTTCTGGTCAAAGTTATTTGGTGTCCTATAAGCTTGTGCCTGAATATTTTCTAGATTTGGAAAATTCTCTTCATTGATTCCAGTAAATAAATTCTTTGTGCCTGGTCGTGCTGTCTTCTGCTCCTTCCCCCACACCCGTAATTCTGATGCGGGCTCTCTTTGAGGCGTCCGTCAGCTGTTGTATCCAGCCACTTTGCCCACTTCTAGTTCTGGAGAATTAATTAGTGCCTCGTGCCTCCTCAGCCTGGTCTCCACTGGCTGAAATTCTGGCCTTCCAATGTCTGGGCCGACTGCTGCTTTCAGATGAATGGCTCATGTCCCGAACTTCAACTGGATTTCTTCTCAGACTTTCCCCTTTCTTATCAGAGTGTTGCTCGGTGTCTGGCGTTTCCTTACCACCTCGGCCAGCCTTCTCTCTGTGTCTTGTATGTGCTCAGTGAGCTTCGTATCCGCAGGACCGTTGCTGTTTCCTAAGTTTAACCCTGCTTGTCACGCTTGCGTGTCTTCAAGAATATCTTGTTTGGACGGTTTGCAGAGCCCAGCTGGTCTGCTCGGTTTTCTACTTCCTTTCCTGTAGATCCCACCACTTCAGGGCCCATGACACTGGCCTCTGAGGTCTCAGGTGTTTCTGTTGCGTCCTGTGCCTCGTCTTCCCATGATTCTGTTGCCGAGGGACGTCACATTAATGACCCACCCAAGTGGTTTCTTTGAACTTCTGCGAGGGCGTTGGGGGCCGGCCAAACCTCTGAGTCGGTGCTGGGAGTGGGCAGCGAGGGGAGAGCCCAGCAGTCCAGTGGCCTCTGAAGTGTCTTGTTCACACCCAGCCCGCTCAGCAAAGCTCTCCTGCTGTCCTGGCTTCCCTCCCCCAGGGCAGAGCTCTCCACCCTCGAAGGTGCTTCTACTACCACCTGAGCCACTCAGGGTGCCAGTGGCCTTTCTCTCCTCTCTGCAACTGTCTCTTGCGGCAATTTCTCCCTATGTACTGATCAAGAGAGTCCTCAGAAATTCCTGCTCTGTGGCCTGTCTGTGGCTTCTTTTACCCTAAACAGTTCAGACCTGAGCTCTTTTCAAAACGGCCCTGCCTACAGCACTGCCTGTCACGGCCACTGAGGGCTGCTTCTCCAGTGCAGTCGCTGCTCCAGGGGCCTTTTCACGGGGAGCTCGCAGCAGAGGCGCAGCTTCTGCGACTCACTCTGGAGGCCCCACGTCTCCCAGATTGGCCCTCAGCTCGGGCGGAGGCTCCAGCTCCAGGCTCACCTCCCCCTGCGGTTGCCAGCCGCTCACGGCCCCTCACTGTCAGCTGGGGCGGCAGCCCGGGCTGCCATTTCCCTCAGCTCCAGACGCATCTGGGGAGTTTCCAGCCTTCCTGGGGCCTCCCTTCAATGCCTGGGGCTCCCCTCAGCCTCCTAGCTAAGCTGAGCAGGCAGATTTTAACCAGATGTCAGTTTTCTGAGTGAATCTGTCAAGGGCCACTGAGCCATCCTGCTACTCAGCTGCCACCTTACCCAGAAGTCCTCACAGCCGCGCTACCTCAAGGAAGCTCCATCCGGGCATCTGTGGCCGTGGTAATCCACATTCCCCTGGACAGCCCTCCAGGTCCTCACCAGAGCTTGTTCTACTGACTCTCGCCCTTCTGAGGACAGAGGAGCGAGGCACAGACGCCACCGGTCTCACTCACCTTGGGAACCTAACAGGTTGTTTGAGCTCCTCGTGGAAGGAACCATAATGGAGGCGGTGCAGAGAGAAGGGAGGCCACAACGCGCTGACTGACTGCTAGGAGGAGGCAAGATGCACGAGCTCTAGCCTGGGGGCTGAAAGAACAGCTCAGGGGCTAAAGCACCTGCCTAGCAAGCCCAAGGCTCTGGGTTCAATTCCCCAGCATCACATAAGCTGGGCATGGTGGTGCATTCAGAAAGCTGAGATAGGAGGATTGCCAGGAGCTCAAGGCCGGCCTGGGCTCTGTCGTGAGTTCAGAACCAGCCTGGACGACAGAGCAAGATCCTGTCTCAAAAAAAAAAAAAAAGAGTTCTAGGGTTCTAGTCGAATTCCTCAAAAATGCTAAGCGAGTGAATGACAAATGTTATCATGCAAAAAGAATTCCAAGGTGGGCAATGCATATTTTAATGCGCTTAGGTCCACAGGATGTGTATTCCAACACCATGTTGTACATGGTGTACAAATATATCTGTCAAGTTAAGATAAAATAATATGACATTTATTTTTCCAAATTGGCCTTCCATGATATTTTGCTATACTTTCATACTAAAAACACTTCAGAGTACATTTTCTTAACACTGTCTCTGCTAACAACTGCAGGACCCCAGGGAGATTTTGGGTGACCGACCTCCATACCCCAGTTTGGTCCCCTGTCCTACACCATGTGCATCTACTTAAATCCAATTTTCAAATGTTATCCAAACAAAATAGACAAATGCAAACAAAGAGAAATGCCAGACGTGGCCTAGCAACGCACGGACTGACTTTTTGTTTTCACAGTCTGGATGCATTTTTTTAAGGAAGCCAGTTCAGGGGTTCTCACATAACTTCCCTTCTGTCCTGTTCGTCTTAAGAGTGTGACACAAAAACCTTCGAGATTTCTCACAGGTTGCATTTATGGCAGATTCCTGACTCCTGCCAGAGCAGTGCGGCCCATGGCTCAGCCTGGACACGCTGCCCCCTCCCAGATCTCCCAGGAGGCTGGAGGAGGAAGGCCCCGGCCTCCAGGAAAGGGGAAAGCTCAGCTGTGCCAGGGCAAAGATCTGGGCTGGCCATGGCTCGTTTCCGAGCTCTCTCTGCCTCGGCCTCCTCAGCACTGATGGTCTTGAACTGCACCCCGAGTGCGTACCCCGAGTGCATACCCCGAGTGCACACCCTGAGCGTCCCGGCCCGGGGAGGGGGGGTGGAGGCTCTCGGGGACTCGCCAAGGGCACAGGCTCCTTCTCCGCTGAGCTGTGAGGAGCCGCGGTGGGGCTGTCATGGAGAGCTTCTGCAGCCACGTGGATTCCTGTGTGCTGTTGGGGATTTTATCATTATTTCTGGTTTATTATTTACTAAGACAACTTCATGCTTCACTTAAGCATTTGTCCGTTCTCGTGCTATTTATTTTTGAAACTGTTTTATTCTTATTCTTCCCCTGTGTGTGATACAAAGATGTTCCTCAAAATGTGGCATGTGTGAAAATATCTGCTACGCATGCAGCTTTACACTTCATGAGGAAAAGGTTTTAAAGATAAAATAAAACAGATAGAAGTAGCGTCCTCTGGATGCTAGCCCTATGGCTTAATTTCCACGGCGCACCCATCAGGACAGCTACTATCAAAGATGCAGTGCAGAGAAGGACGGGGGCTCAGGCTGCAGATAGGTCCGAGCGCACTCAGGGGCTACGAGCAGGTGGCATGGGCAAAGGAATGCCGCCTCCTCCTCCACAGAGTTAGGCACAGGGCTGTGCATGATCGAGAGGTGTCACTTCTGCATCTGAACTTGAAAATTCAGAGCAGGGTCTCAAAGACCAGTGTGCACCCATGTGCCTGGCAGTGCCAGCCACAGAGCAAAGCCACGGGAATATGTGTGTCCACTGAGAGCCAAAGGCATGCACACATGTTGTACACGAATAATGCGATCCTATGGAGCCAAAAAAGGGTAAAAGGCCCTCGCCCATTCCTCAGGACACAAGAACTTTTAAGATATTGTGTAAAGGAAATAAGGGAATTACAGACTTACAGGTGCTGCCCAATTGTAATTCTAAATCACAGAGACAGAAAGTAGATCAGGGCTTCCCTGGAGTGCGGAAGCAGGACAGAGACATATTATTTAATAGATGCAGATTGTTTGCAAGAGGGAAACATTCAGAAAAGAGATGGTTATACATCACTATCAATGGGCATCGTTCCACGGAACCACATGTTTAAAAATTGGTTTGTGTATCTTATCATAAGGAAAAATAGGAATTGGGAAAAGGAGAGAGGATTGCCCAAAAGAAAGTACATCTGATGGCTTCGTCCTGGCCGGAAAAGTCTGGGGGATTATGTAGCTGTGTCAGTGTTCATAACAGCTAACTGTCCATCTGAGAGCCAGCGCCTTTCCATAAAGTGGAGGGGAAGGAGTCAAAAATAATCCAAAAGTCACACACACGTGTGTAAGTATACGTATTATATATAAATTTATATATATATACATAAATCCCCCAAGATGAATGTAACTATTATGTATTGTAAACATACACTAATTTTAAATGAAAAAGAAAAAAGAAACGGCAAAGCCACATTCATCCTCTTAACCTGCCCCTTTCCTTCTAGGCACATAAAGGCTGGTGCTGTGAGAGGAGAAAACATGAGTTTCCCCAGCACATTCGTCCTGCTGGGCTTCTCAGAGCTCCCGAGGCTGGAGCACCCCTCTTCGCCATCATCCTGGCCTGCTACATCCTCACCCTGATGGGAAACAGCTCCATTATCCTCCTCTCCCTGGTGGAGCCCAGGCTCCACACCCCCATGTACTTCTTCCTGGGCAACCTTTCCATGCCGGACCTCTGTGTCACCTGCACCATTGAGCCACAGCTGCCGGCCAACCTCTGGGCACCTGACCAGACCATGGCCTCCTGGGGCTACGTCACACAGCTCCATCTTTTCAGCTGGACAGCCTGCACCGAATGTGCCCTACTAGCCATGACGGCCATTGACCGCTACGTGGCCACCTGCAGGCCCCTCCGGTATTGAGTCCCTGGGTGTGTATAAAGATGGCGGCTGCTTCCTGGTCGATTGGCCTGGCCAATTCTCTGCTCCAAGTCACACTCACTTTCCAGCTTCCCCTCTGTGGGCATGTCCTAGACCACTTCTTTTGTGAGGTGCCTGTGCTGCTCAAGCTGGCCTGCGGTGACACTGCTGCTAATGACCTTTGTCTGGCGATAGGGGCCACCCCATTTTCAGGGATGGCTCCCCTGCTCATGCTGGTCTCCTACAGCTTCATCGCAAGGGCTGTGCTGAAGTCACCTTCAGCCGCAGGCAGGCACAAGGCACTCAACACCTGCAGCGCCCACTTGGCAGTGGTCATCATGTACTTTGGGCCAGCCATCTACATTTACCTCCAGCCACCTGCTGATAGTATCAGGCCAAATTCACGGCCTTCTTCTACTGCACTGTTACCCCACTGCTCAACCCACTCATCTACACCCTGAGGAACAAGGACGTGAAGACAGCGTGGAACAGGATCTTACGACGCCACCGTGGGGTAGAGTCTTTGAAAGCCAGGTGATCTCTGCCTGTCCCCAGGGCGTGACCATGTACACATACCAGTGAATGCTGGCCTGTTTTCCAAGTAAGGCTCTGTAACGTCAGTGACGAGGTTCCCTTCCACAAATATTAATTAATTTGATAAGCAGAGACATTTCTTTGACTAGAAATTTCTGTGCTCCGAAATCCCAAATAAAAATGTCTTATCTCTTTCTAGCTGCTGTGATGCTGTACCCAACAACCAGCAGTGATGTTAGGAAAGGTTTATTTAGCTCACAACTTCATACAGTTTCTGTTCACTCGCGGGCAGCAGTCAGCTTCCAGCTGGTGGAAGCCCATGGCACAGGGCCTAGTTGGATGGACGATGTTAGTAGTATTGCAAGAGGAAGGATCAGGACTTGGGAAGTAGCTGGGGCAGGAACGTATCCTTCCAGGCCACATCCTCAGTAATCTGCCCCTCCCAAGCAGGCCCTGCCTCCCAACAGCAAGTAAAACCCATAGGTAATGCACAATATCCAAATACGTGAGGCCTTTGAGGGACACGGCGGATCCAAACCCCAGCATTCCACCCTGGCCCCCGAAAGATGCTCAGCCATCTCCTGTGCAAAATGCACTTAGCCCATCCGTAAGTTTCCAAAGTCTTTTAACAATTCCAGCAATGCTAAAAAATTTTAATTGCAAAGACTTCTCTGATACTCAAGTTGAACTCTTAGCAGTGACTCCCTATGAAAATCAAAGAAAAGTTAGACACTTCCCATATACAGAGGTACAGGGTGAATACTCCCATTCCAACAGGAAGAAATGAGAAGACACAAAGAGATAAAGAAATCTGACCAAAGCAAGACCAAACCCTCCCAACCGTAAGCCCCACGCCTCCAGTAAGCTGTGGGGTTCCAAGTCCAGCACCCATTGCAAGTTGTGGTGAAATGTGAGCTCCCCAGGCCTTGGGTGGCTGTAACCCTGGAGCACTGCCGCTGCCGCAACTGCCACGCAGTCTCCTTTGTGCTCATAGCCTTTGGCGAGCCTCTACAGATGGTCCATGTTCCTGGCATGTCCAAATTTCCACTGTCTCCACTGCACATTCAGCTTCACCTTCACAATTTCAAACACTTCTCTCTCTGGGCTGCACTGCCCGGCCTGTGAAATCTACATGGACGTTTCCATAACTCTTGATTTCTACATGCCTATGAAGCCAGAATCATGTGGGTGAGACCAAAGTCGGCCACTGGCTCAGCCAGCTGTCTGGCCCCTTTGTGCCTGGATAGCTGAATTCCAGGCGGCCGAACTCCCGCCAACACTCCCCTTTTCAGCACTGCGGGGTTTCCCAGGGCACTCCTCTCAGAGCAAAGCCCTTGCCTTTGCAGTCTTGGTCTTGCAAAGGATGAAGCCGCTGATTCCTGTGGTGTCCAAAAGGCGCCTCTGTTATAGTCTTGATACAAAGCACTTAGCTTCTCTCTAATGCCAATCTCTGCAGCAGCCCTCTGTTCTTTTGCCCCAACTTTGCAGTCACTTTCTTTCTGGCAAAACTGAAAACTTGTTAATTTCTTTTACTCCACCATTCTTCCTGCTTTTCAGTGTAGAGCCAGCTCAAAGCAACAAATAGAGCCCATGTGAGAGCCTGAACATTGAGCTGCCTTGAAATGTTTTCTGCCAGATTAATTAGCCCGAGCCCTGGATCTATTTCAGGTAAGGTCTCAGGGCAGGGGCGAAAAGCCAACTGACTTTTGATTCCAGAGACTACTAACATACAAGGTCTCTAGACAAAATTCAAAGAAAGTCCTCCTTCCCACATCAAATCTCCTGAGTTTGGTCTTTACGATTTGCAACTCTTTAGGAATTCTGACCTTGTGAGCTTGGGCCAGATTTTTCCATCAAGCATGGCTTACTGCATTCTAAGGCTCCTCTAACTCAGCATCTCCAAGCCTTTTCAGATGCTTTCCAGAAACCACTTCCAAGTGCCGCTAAGTCATGTGGTTAGGTAAAGCCACAGCAACAGATTCAGAAGATTTCAGGCTACTCACAGACCAATGGCAGTGACGGAAACACATGGCACAGGGCACAGAGGAAAATAAACCAGCCGTTTACAGCATACGAGAGGAAAGGCGGGGCTTCAGGAGAAGCCAGAGCAGGAACAAGTCCTTCCAGGCCACACCCTCAGTGATCCACTCCTCCCCCAGTCAGATCCCACATCCTGACAGCATGTAAAATTCATAGGTAATTCCACAAGATTCAAATACCTGAGGAGTCCAAGTGCCCCTGGTCCCAACAGCAAAAACTACTACGATTTTTCTTGATCCTTCACGCCTGCCTTCCCCATAGACACAGTGACCAGTGTGGTCCACACATCCATGGAAAGACACATCTGCTCAACCATGTCCGTTGTCATACTGTTCACAATATCACAGCTATGGAATGAGCTGAGTGTCCAGAATGGGTGGGTGTGCAAACAAGAGGCAGGGTCTGTTCACGCAGAAATGCTATTTGGCCCCACAGAAGCCAATTCTGTCACTTGTGATAATGTGGATGAAACTCGAGGCCATTATTGTAACTGGAGTAAGCTCAACGCAGAAAGACAAACCCCGCTTGTTCTGAGGCTGGTGTGCCATATGGACACTTGGCTCCGGGGCGTTGTCACTACAGGTGCCATTTGAGAGGAAGGGAAACTGATCGTCAAAGAGCCAGGCCTCTGGCGCACCTTGCACCTTGAAGACACGGGTCCTCAGGGCCCACTCCCTTCAACTAGGTGCCGCCCCCAACTTCCCACTGCTTCCCCATAACGCCCTTAGATTGTGAACCTGCCAGTGAGTGAGAAACCCACTGATAAATAAAGGCCAGAGCCCCACCTCTGAACAAGTGGGTCTGTTGGGGCATGCGAGGCCAAGCCTCCAGAGGACAGGCTTCTGCGTTTGCTTCTGTCAGACTCTGTACCTGAGAGTCATTAGGTAATTTCAGTTTTGAAAAACATCTTCCATCTAACTACATGAGCAACCCCAGTCCTCATTTTCATGAAGCAAGGCTAATCAAGCATAGCTTTTGTCTGAAAGGGGGCTGTGTTTGTATTCAAATGTACATGTTAAAATGCACTCGTGAGACACCTTTCTCAAAGGTGGGATCTAACCTTAAAAGCAACCTGAACGCAGAGCAGCAGTGGAGGGAAGGTCATCCCTAGAGGCTGGGGCGTGGGCGGCGAGGAGCCATGCTGAGCCTCGCAACTCCTGCGCTCACGCTCTGGGCTGTGTCTCTGACACAGGTGACACCGTCCTCAGAGCTGCTCTTTTTGGGAGCAGGGTTTGCACCATATAGAAATACTTTTTAGTAATTCTGGATGGGAAAATACCCAAATTTTGACCAAGTTAATTGATTTTTAAGTGGTATAATTTGATCTTTAATTTTTTAGTTCTGGATATTCTGCCCTTGCCAGACAGATTTTAAAGATATTTTCTGTTCACTATTACCTTGGCTGTCCAGATCTTAGTTTTACTAGTTTCACCTATCTATTATTGTTTTTGTTTCCTGTGCATTTACATTCTTACCCAGAATGTCCATGCCCAGGCCAGTATTAAATAGTATGTTCTGCATGTTTTTCTCCACTACTTCTATAATTTCTTGTTTGGCAGTGATGTCTTTAACCCATCTCAAGTTGCTTTTGGTCAATGGAACAATATATAAGTCCACTTCCACTGTCTCAAATGTGGGGACCTTCAGTTAACCCGCACGATGTGTTGAGAAGCATGCCTGCTATGGTTTGAGCACAGAGTGTCCCCCAAAAGCCGCATGTATTTGAATGTTGTGGAATAACTGTGGAACCATGTGTTATTGAAAAGTAGATGGCCTGCCTGCAAGGGGCACATGCTGCTTCTCAGGGGAGTGAGGAAACGAGTTGTTAGTCATGTCACGAAGAGATCACCACATTGACACAATGTTGTCGGGGTGAAAAGGTGTCCACTAGCCCATTAGGCAGAATGCTGGCTACAAAACTGTTCCTGTGACACGGCCAATGCTTTGCTTCCAAAAACGTAATCCTGCAGAGATGCGAGGAAGCCATCGAGAACAGGGTTCACTTCACTGAGGGCGGGGCCTCGGCCTGTGGGCCAAAACGACCTGGGCTGGTCAGCAAGGCAACCTCAGGCAGGACTCAACGTCTAATAAACCTAAGAGCTTGTTACATAGTTACACAGCTTTATGTTAAGTGAGTCAAAATAGTAACATAAGTCGTGATGGGCACATACAGAACAGCGGTCGCAGGACAGGCGAGACACCCGTCCACACCACGGGCTGAGGCCTGAGCTTGGCCCTGGCCCCGCCACCCGCTGCCCATCCTGTGGTGACTCTGCAGACAGCAGCGCCGTTGGTCAGGCTTGTTTTTAAGTTGAGCATTTCGTGTGGCCCGTGAACGACGTCATAGACACCCAAATGGCCCTTGGCAGAAACAGGCTCCCACACGTGACTTGACAGTTTGAATCTGCCTTTGGGCATGAGTTGCTGATTGAGCACATTTTCTTACTGTTTGAATGGATTGTTTGCCCTGTGCTATGATAAAATATTTCTAACTAGGGGAAATCATGAATTGATATAGGTGTGTGAGGTAATGGATACCTCATTTATCACATACGTATGTCTTGAAGTGTGATGTTACACACCTGAACAATATCTAGTAAACTCAGTCTTAACTCCCAGTGCAGGAAGAAACACGTAGAGATGTTCCTCAAGGGAAGGAGGAGCAGGAGGAGGCGTGGGAGGAGAGTTGAGGGAGAAGCAGCAGCTGCTGCTCCGGTGGCAGGCCGCCTCGGCCTGTCCCTGGAGCCCCACGGGCCCCGCTAGCCAGCACTGGCGCCTCTGGGCCCCGGGGACTCCGTGACCTTCTCCCAGCACCAGCAGGCCCGGTAGCCAGAGAAACTCTTTTGGTGACAGTTCTGACGCCTCGCACAGGACGCCGTGTCTTCTCCATCCTTTCCAACGCCTCGCTCTGCTCTCCGTTGGCTGGATGAGCAGCCAACCCAGCGTTCTCTTCACCCATGGGGCGGAGGGCACACCTTCCCCCAACCCCATCCTGCAGCTGCCCCCCTCTCCCTGGCCTAAATGGTTCAAACAGCCGCCAAAGACCAGGAAAGGCTGATGGGCTCGCCAGGCTACCTCCACCAGCCCTCTCCTTCCTCCACACGCCACACACGTGCTCTCAGTCCTGGGCGCGCGTCAGCTGCCGCTCATTCAGCCCGCACCTCACACCCCACCGTCCACCTGTGAGCATTCGTAATTGCCCAGGGACGTAGCATTTCGTCCTCACCGGGGGAAAAATTATTTCACTTTTCTCACTAACTTCTGAGAAGTATTCAACACACCCTTATATTTTTACACAGTAACTACCCACCACCTGCTTCCACTTACTGCGACTGTTTCACTGTGTGATTTCAAAGATGAGACCCTTTCTTGGTATGTAAGTCAGTAACGGGTCGAATGAAACATGCAATGGATGTTTAAATGTTAACGTTTTACTATCGTGAAAGGCACATCTCCCTTCGCAAACTGCAGGAGCTCAGCAGTGACAGCTCCGGCCTACAAGGTGCGGAGCTCCGTCCCCCAGCGCCACACAAGCCAGGCACGCCCGAGCGCGCCTGGAATCCCAGCACGCGGGTGGCTGAGGCAGGAGGATTGCTGTGTGTTCCAGGCCAGCCTGAGCTAGGTAGCAAGTTCAGGATCTGTCTGAACTTTACAGAGCAAGATTGTGCCTCAAAAAATAATAATAATAATAATAATTCCCTTCCCTTCAAACTCACGTACCCCACCAGGCCAGCGCTTTCTCGGTGGTTCTGAAGTCCTCCTTCCTCAGCATCTCTGTTGAGGCGTGATCAAAGACACGCTGAGTCCACAGCTGAGTGTCATCCGGCAGAGAGACAGGTGATTACCACCTGATGGGACATCCTCGCTTACCTCGGTCACCGGGGCTGGCACTGTGCGACTTCCTGCTCGTCCCAAAGTCCAAATGACCACGGAAGGTCAACGCTTTGAGTCGATTCGGCGCAACTGCAGACACTCAGGAAACAGGCCTCGCGGAAGAGCTTCGGCCGCAGCCAGAACAGGGGGGCCGGCGTGTTCGCGGCGGGAGGTCAGAGCGGCCAGCGGCAGTGCAGCTTGCACGCTAGAACTGTTGAAATTTAAGCACACACTGCATTTTCCCCCCGTGCCGTGTGCGCACAGGGCGGCGAGCTCCTGACGCATCTCTGCAGGCGTGGGAGGCGGAGCGACTGAAGGTTACCGCACCCACACCCCACTGCGCCCACTGTGCGCCCCGGCCAGAGGCAGGCAGGGGCCCTGGTGTTGGGGTGACGGCCAACTTCGTCTTCTCACAATAAAGGAGGACGGCAAGTCTGCAGCTCCGAAGGAAACTTGAAGCCAAACGCCTTCAACCGCTGCTATCACGTGCAGTGCCGCACTGTGTGAAAGCTAACCCTGTCCAACAGCGGACCGCGCGGGGGCCCTCGGGGCCCGAGAGCCTCAGCACTGCGGACCTTGGCCGCGTCCCTTCCCGCGAGGAAATGTTACTACTTGCGATTTAAGCCAGGTGTTGTTTTGCTTAAACACGGAACTGCCTGCCGGTTTCGATGATTAAGGCTAAAACACAACTGGGGTGTTCCCTCCTCCTTCCTCTCCTCGTTTCCTCCCCCTGGGCGACCCCCCCCACCCCCACCCGGTGGTTGAGGCCTTGCTGATTGGCCCAAGATAGCGTCCTCAGTCTATGTAAGCCCCTGTACTTACTCTGTCATTGGGCCCCTCCTCGGCTATTGCAGGGGTCCGTGCAGGACTCAAGTCGGGCCTTTCTCCTGGCTCTGACCCTCAGACCCGTCTCTGCTCCCCTCCCCAGGAGGGCATCTAACTGTCACTGACCCAGGCCAGGGGAGGCCTAAAGGAGAGGTGGGGATCAGGGCCACCCACCCACAGGACAGGTAGCAGACGGGTGGACTTCCATCACAGTCAAAGTAAGTGTCAGGGAGCAACGGGAAAAGGCAAGAAGGAATTTATTAGGCAGAATTTTGAAATCACACACCCAAAGAAACAAGAAAGTGTGCTCTGAGAGGTAGTGAGGCGCCTGGTATCCCCGAGCTGCGGTGCCTGCTAGGATGTAAACACCCAGCACATACCACCTGAAGGACAGGAAGTCCGTGAGATCACAGGTTCAGAGGTCTCGGTCCACACATGTTGGCCAGCTCCAACACAAAAAAACCACAAAAATAAAAGAATGCACGTGGTAGAGGGCAGGCAGGCACCCCGTGGCAGCCAGGCAGCAGAGAGAGAGAAAGGAGGAGCCAGGGACCAGGTCTCTCCCAGACCACATCGCAGGCGACCTGCCTCCTCCTCCAGCGGGTCCCAGCTCCGAGCAGCACGCGGGATCATCAGTGGAGGGACCCATCACCATGAGTCCCATGCTCATGACCCAGGCACCCAAAAGTCCCTTTCATCGTCCCGGGGTGCATTCCAAGTCTGTGAGGCCGCATGTCTCCTGTCTGCACTGCGCCCATCTGGTGGACTCTGGTAAAACCCCTGTGCCCAGTCCCAAGTACCACAAGAAAATTACTATACATGGTTCTTACAACATCGCCTGGTATGCATAGCTGACACAGACACAGTAAAATTTGCTTTTGTTAAGAAGTGGCTCTTCTCACGTAAAGGCCTTCCTACCGATGTGCTAAGCCAGAGCCTCTGGTTAGTGTAAAGCCACAACCTATGTGATCCTCGGCAGGAAAAGCAGTAAGTGGCGGGCTTCGGGGCGGCGCGTCCCAAAGCTAGTTCTAAGGGTGTCGCTCAATTGTTTTTCTTTCGACACTCAGCATAAAGCCTTTGAGTGTCTCCTGACACAACCTGTCCGCTCTAGACTCGGTCTTACTTACTTAATAATCACGGTCATTGAGATTAGTTTTAAATTAATTATTCTGGGGGAAATCTCTCGTCGTTATAAGCAGTCAGTGAGGCGGGTCACAGGCCCCTACAATCAGGGATGTACTCTCAGATAATCTGGAAATGCCTTTAAAATTTAGCATTTCGCCAACTAAAATCTGCCCCCATGAACCATGCGCAGGGCCTCTCGGCACGGCTCCTTCGTCACGCCAGCTGCTGCTTCTCTGGTCCCTTCCTTTCTAACTCGAGTTTCTCCTCTTCAGTTGCATTTCTTCACCCCTGCTCTCACCTTGGGAATCTTCCCGCTTTGCTCTTCCTGGCTGGATAATTGGAACGCGCAAGCCTTGTCATCCAAACCCGTTCTGAACACGCTGCTCTGACGGGAGCCTCGCCTTCCTGTGACCAGCAGCTGCCCGCGTTTCTGTGTTACGCCGACACCTTGCATTAGTTGGGACACCGCCGCAGACGTGCCCGCAGTGCGACCGGCATGAGGTTGACCTGCGATATCTGATGATGGTCCCTGAGGGACGGTGGGGTGCCTGGGAAATGACGGGGGGGGGGGGTGAGCACAGGCAGTGACTATCGGGGGTGCCGTGGGCATGGCAGAGGTCAAGGAGGACACGGAACAGCAGCTAAGCCAGCTTTTTCTTCAGCGTTCAAAGATTCAGTTTCCTGTCCCAGCTGCCCGGACGTCTCTGGAGATCATCCCAGCCAGGCGTCAGAACAGCTCCTGAGGTGCCCGCGTCCCTTGCGGAGCTCGCGAGGGTCTCAGTGGGTAGGAACATTTCCACCCAGGCCCACTCTCCCGGCTCCCCAGGCGCTGCCCCAGCCCCAGACAGAGCCCTCCTGGGACCTGCAGGAGGGACAGGGGAGCGCAGACCCTGCAGCCAGGCCAAGGAGGGTCCACCTGGAGGACGATCATGGCTGAGGGCCACGGTGCTCGAAGCGCCTCCCCCAGCTCCCTCTCACATGACCCCATCTCACTCACAGTGGGAGCCATGTCCATCCACGGTCAGCTGGCCTTGCAGGGACAGAGAGGAAGGCACAGCTGCCTGCCAGGTCCCACCAGGAGTGGAGCCGGCCCCTGCATTCCAGGGGCCCCAGCTCATCACCGGGCACACTCGGGAAGGCAAGGGGCCCAGAGACACCAGACAAGCAGCCTAAGGACACACAGGAGGTGAGGGTCCAGGTTGGTGCTGAAGTCCCGCAGGTCCTTGCACAAACAGCTCCCACTCCGGCCTCTGCGGAGAGCCCGAGGACCCCGCAGGCCCCGAAGCCTTCCTGCCCTCTAATTGGTCCCCCAGCCTCAGGGTCTCCTGGCACTGCCACTAATTGCCGGTGCTCTCAGCTTCCAGCGCAGCCCTCGGACACCAATTAGCAGCATCAGGGCGCTTCCCCCAGGACACACTGTGGCTCCTAGCGTCTGGGGACCCCGAGGGAGAGGAAGGCCAGGTTCCACCCGAGGGACACCGGGAAGGGCAGCAGCGGCCCGAGACAGTGTGTCACCTACACGGCTTCTCCTTCGCAGCAGCCCCCTCTACATAAGTGTCAGAGCACGCACTCGTGTTTCAAAATGTCTCCAGATACAGAGCAGCACACGGGCCCTGCTGGCTGTCCCGGGGAAGCGTGGCGGGCCGCCAGCATCCTCGGCATGCCAGCTCCAAGGGCAAGGGAAGGCGGGCTGGGCTCCTAGAGCAGGAGTCGGGAGCAGGTAAGGCACGGTTCGGCGGCCTCCTGAGGACAGTGGTCAGTGAAGACACGATCTGGGGCAGCGTGTGCACAAGGTGCGATCTAGACCAAGAAAGGCAGCAGGTGCGGGACGGGCCACCAGCCTCCAGGACTCTGCTGGCAGGGGCCAAGCTGCTCAGACCCTTGGGCACCCCGCACCCTTCTGCAGCGTCACGCTGGCTGACACGGCTGTGACGGCATCAGGGTGGCCACGGGCGGAATGAGGGGCCGGCGCTGGACAAGAGCCGCTGGTTTCACTGCAAGTGGCAATGTGGGGCAGGGACCACAGCTCGGTGTTTAGAGAGCTCTGCTCACAAGTGCCAGGCCCCAGACTCAACTCCCTAACATCACAGAAGCCGGTCTTGGGGCCACCTGCCTGTCCTCCCAGCACTCGGGAGGCTGAGGCAGCAGGATGGCTGTGAGTTCGAGGCCAGCCTGGACTACACAGTGAGCTCAAGACCAGCAAGATCCTGTCAAAAAAAAAAAAGTGTGATTGAAACCTACAGTGGGTGCTTCCGTTTTCTAATATTTATTACAGTAAAGGTCGCAGGGCCAAGATGCCAAAATCCTCCCCGACTCTGCACAATTGCCCCAGGGCTCCTCCCACGTTCTGACCCGGCTCTGTGCCGCGCTCCGCCCCCAGCCTGCTGTCCCTTCCCACCCCCCGGCACTGGAGGCAACACCTGGAGGGAGGGGGACATGCCCGTCCAGAGCCAAGGTGCAGGACCCCCCGCCGCGCCCCATGCCTCGCTCACACGGAGGCACACGACGCAGGTGAGACGCAGTGGACACCGCAGCGGCTAACCGGGCATGGTGGAGGTGATTAGCAGACAGCGAGGCCCCAGGAACCTTCCTTAGACCAGGCTCTGGCTTTCTCGGCCCCACGGCGCACCAAGCATAGGGTCAGCCGGGCTCTCCTGGGTGCCTGGTCACTATGGCGCGCTGGGCTGCGGCAGTCCTGCCGGGATGGCCATCACGGTGGGCCGGTGAGGGGTGCCCCCCCAGCATCCCCTTCCCTAGGGAGTCCTTCGTATCTAAACTGACGACGCTATGAACGTGGCATTCAGGTCCCGGGCACCATGCCAGCCCCACAGCGGGGCGCACGGGGTGCTCGGCAGGAGGCGGGGCCTGCGGGGTGCCGCCCCCACAGACTTCGTGCTCCTGGGGGTGTCCGACAGACCGTGGCTGGAGCGCCCCCTCTTCGGGGTCCTGCTGGTCACCTACGTGCTGGCCACGCTGGGCAACGTGGCCATCATCCTGGCAGCCTGGCTGGACCCCCAGCTCAGCAGCCCCATGTGCGTTGTCCTCGGTCACCTGTCGCTCCTGGACCTCTGCTACACCACTGCCACCGTCCCACAGATGCTGCTCAACACGGACACCGCCCGGAAGGCCGTCAGCTGCGCGGGCCGTGCCATGCAGTACGCCGTCTTCCACTGGCTGGGCTGCTGGCTGCTGTGGCCCTGGACCGCTGCGTGGCCGCCTGCCAGCCTCTCCGCTATTCTCTGGCCAGGCACCGCGCCCTCTGCCAGCAGCTAGTGGCCACCGCCTGGCTCAGCGGCCTCGCCGACGCCCTGGTGCAGGTGGCGCTGACCGTCCCGCTGCCTTTCTGCAGGCGGCGCGTGCTGGACGACTTCTTCTGCGAGGTGCCGGCCATGATCAAGCTGTCGCGTGGTGACACGGCGGTGAGCGACGCCACGCTGGCCTTGCTGGCGGCCTTCTTCGTGCTGGTGCCCCTGGCGCTCATCCTGCTGTACTACGGCCTCATAGCCAGGGCAGTGCTCCAGATCCGGACCTCCGCAGGCCGCCACAAGGCCGTGGGCACCTGCTCCTCCCACCTGCTGGTGGTGTCCCTCTTCTACCTGCCGGCCAGCTACATGTACCTGCAGCCCCCGTCCGGCTACGCCCAGGAGCAGGCCAAGTTCGTGTCGCTCTTCGACTCCATCGTCACCCCCACGCTCAGTCCCTCCATCTACACCCTGAGGAACAGGGACGTGAAGGCCGTGCTTGGGCGGCTCCCGGCCAGGCTGGGGGGCCTCTGCCCGGCATGAGGGAGGGCCGGCCACCAAGCAGCAGGGCTGGGAGGCTGGCGCACCCCCATCCGGCGGCCCCACTTCCTGTCTACGGCAGAGAGACAGCTGCCAAGGTGGAAGGGAAGAGGCC
>PVKB01007354.1:0-37283 GCA_004027205.1 Ctenodactylus gundi | reverse complement strand
TCCTCTGGACTCTACCAGAATACACAATTTACCCAAGATTCTGACCTTCAGAAAAGTTCAGACTTAACACAAGACTCTGGAGTCTGTAGGAATGTTAAACCAAACCAAGATACTGTAGTCTACAAAAGTCAAGATCGTTTGCAAGCAACTAACCTCCAAAAGAGGTCAGGCCCCTGTCAAGATTCTGGGGGTAACAACAATTCAGGCAATGTCCAAGATTCAGAAGTCTATAGGAACCAACACCTTACTCAAGATTCTACACTACAAAAGAACCCATGCTTTGTCCAAGACTCTAAAGTCAGCCAGAGCTCAGGACTTACCCAGGAATCTGATCGTTACAAGAACCCAAGTCTTGTCCAAAACTCTGCACTCCATAAGGCCTCAGGCCTCACCCAAGACTCAGGGGACTATAAGAATCGAGGACTTTTCCAAGATTCTAGAGTCAACAGGGGCCCAGGCCTTATCCAAGATTCTGATTGCCACAAGTATCCAGGCTTTTCCCAAGCTACTGAAGTTGAAAACAGATCCAACCTTCCCCAGAATGTTGCTGCATACAAGACCCCAGAACACAGTCAAGAACCTACCCTCCACAAATGCTCAGGAATTAATCAAGATCCTGGCCCTCATAAGGACTCAGCACTTATCCAGGGCTCTGGCCTCTCCAAGATTCCAGGTCTTACACAGGATTCCAGACTTCAGAAGAACTCATGCATTATCTCAGATCCTAGACTTCACAACAATTCAAGCCTTGCTCTAGGTACTGACTCTGTTCAGGTTTTGAGTCCACTTCAGGCCCCCAAACCAGCACCATGTTCAATTAAGTCATTTATATATAAGACAGCTCCTCAGAAGGAGAACACAGAACAGCATTTATCCTGGACTTCTGTCCCAGTCAAGCAATGTCTCTGTCCTTCCAGGGCCCATACGATCTCCACCAACTTACATACCTTCTCAGAGGTACCTGTATTAATTGAGCTGCAGCCATCATCCTGGCAGGTAGGCAGCCAAGGTTGGGTATACCACCCCATAGATACAGTTCCTTCACTCTGCCAGAACTATCGCCAGATGTCTGTGCCTCCTACAAGCAACTGGAGGCCCCACTTCCATGGGCCAGGCACACGGGCAGGGCACGTGGTCTTTGATGCTCGCCAGAAATAGTAACGGGTAGGGACAAATGTGAAGCTCTGTCTCCCTGCAAATTTGTCGAGAGGCACCCAGTGATTCGGGGAACCATCAAGGAGTGGGGATATCAGAATGTGATGCGGACCTCAGAGAAACAGAGGACAAATATACATCAGGAATAAAGAAGCAAGAGAAACATTTTGTGGCTGGTTGAGTGCCTCTACCCTAGTCACATCCTTGATGCTGACCACTGACAGTTCGAGGAGGCCTGTAGCTATCACATCCCTGCTGCTACTTCACTGCTTCAAAGTCAAGCCCATTATTCTCCGGGCCATAGAGCTGCACTTAAAACCCAGTAGCCACTAGTCAAAATGTGAACATTAAAATGTCAACATTTAAAATTTTGGTTTTAACAACTGTAGGGGTCTCCGACCTGGGGGGACCCCAGAATAGCCAAGGTGGGGGTCGGACAACAGAGTAACACACTCTGGGAGCCTGTTTCAGTGAACACCCATCTCACTTTATTCAGGAAGTACAGGGGTTTTAATAGACTAGGATAATGAGGAAGTTATCTTGCGCCAATTAGCAAGGGCTTAACTAGTGAGGTTGCCCAGGGGGAGGGAAGGAGTAGAGGAAGGAGGATGGCTTACCCCAGCTGTTTTTTAGCTTCTTGACTTATTATTCAGAGCCAACACAGAGCAGTCCAGTGTTTAAGCAAAACAACACCTGGCTTAAATTACAAACAGTAAACACCTCTTTGTGGGAAGGAACTTGGCCAAGGTCAGTGATGCTGAGGCTCTGGGGGGGGGGGGGGGGCGGTCCCTCAGGCCCCAACATCCCAACAGTGCCCCGAAGCTGCCCACTAGAGGTTAAGGGAAAAGTGGGACATGGGATACACTGCTTGTGGCAAACACTGATAGTGGCATCTCAAAGCCATTCTCTCCCTTGGTCTAAGCTAGTTCCCTCTGGTCTGATCTAAGATCTTCATTGTAGAACTTTTCTCCTTTGCCAGTGACTGAAATGAAATCCAGTTCTCACTAATAACATGTGATGACTCCAGGAGCTTTTTAGAAAGTTTCCTCAAAAGAGAAGGCACACGAAGAAGAATCCTTTTGGCAACCTCTTGCTTCCTATTCTGTATTCTGAAAACATACAAGTTCTGTACTCTGAAACTACATGTGAAAACATAAATTGAATACCCAAATCCAAAATGCTCCAAATGAGATTTCAGATTAGGGTTGTTCAACTGGCAAGGTCCACAAATATTCTAAAATGCAAAAACTTCAAGGGGCTGGAGGAATGGCACAGTGGTTAAAGCACTTGGCTAGCAAGTACAAGGCCTTGAGTTCAATTCCCCAGCACCACACAAGCCAGGCACGGTGGTGCACACCTGTAATCCGAGCACTCAGAAGGCTGAGGCAGGAGGACTGCTCAAGGCCAGCCTGGGCTACATACACAGTGAGTTCACAGAGAAAGACCCTGTCTCAAAAAAAAAAAAGGAAAAACTCTGAAATCTACAACACACCTGGTCCTAAGCCTTTTTGATAAGGGATACTCAAGCTGTGTAGCATTTGGAGATGTGGCACCTTTATGCTAACCATGAAGGAAGCCATTACTCAAAACATAAGGATCAAAGGAGGTAGCTATCGAACCTGAATCTGCACCTCTCCCTCAAGAAAATACAAGCATATATTTTTGTAGTACATTAGCTAGATGTCTCCTTTACTTGTGGCTAATCCACGGCTGTTTATATATATTGATTTGTTGTAAGGAGTTTATTGGCAGGAACCACAATATTTTGCTTAGGATACTAAAGAAAAAAAATTGGTGGAATCTATGCTCTAGAAATAAAAGCATCAGTATGAAAGAAATATGTAAATAAGAATATGTAAGTCAGGCCTTGAGGCTCAGACCTGTAATTCTGTCACTCTGGGAGGCTGAGGCAGGAAAATCACAAGTTTAAGCCCAGCCTGGGCAGTTTAGCAACTTTGATTCAAAGTAAAAACAAAGAAATGGTCTGGGGGACACAGCTCTGTGAGAAGGCCCAATCACAAAAATAAAAAAGGAATGTGCATATAATAAACTGTGAACAGTGGAGCTGGGAGTGTAGCTCAGCAGTTAAAGCACTTGCCTAATGAGTCCAAGGCCATTGGTTCAATTCCACAGCACCACATAAACTGAGTGTGGTGGTGCATGCCTATAATCCCAACACTCAGGAGGCTGAGGCAGGAGGATTGCCATCAAGTTTCGAGGCCAACTGGACTACATAGTGAGTTTTGGATCAGCCTACAGAGCTAAACTCTGTCTCAAAATGAGAAGATAAATAAATACATAAATAAAAATAAACTATTAACAATTCCTTTTGAAGAAGTACTCTTTTGGGGGGTTTAGGAAGAGGGAAAATGAAAAAAAATCATTTTCAATTGGTACCTTTCTGTGAGGGGGAGAGTTTTGTAACTTTTATTATTTTTTTTATCTCAGCAGTAGAATAATAAGGTACTTCTATTTCTCTCATATAATTTTCTGTTAGAAATACTGTAAAATAAAAATGTTATTTTGACATGTATAGATAGTTGCTTCTTTCTTTTCTTCCTCTAGAGAGGAAAACGGAAGACTTACTATTTAGCAATCCAGGTTCGCTCTCCTGACATTTCACTAGTCACGAACTGTCATGGTTTGGATCTGAGGTGTCCCTCAAAAGCCTCATGTTTCTATGGATACTGTGTAGGGCTGGGAGGTGAGACCTGGCTGGAAGGAGTGGAGGCCTGGGCTTGACCTGGAGGGGTGTGTGCTGGCTCCACCCTTCTTCCCAGTCTCTCTTCCACCATGATGTAAGGACCTCTGCTTCTGAAGCTCTGGCTCTAGCCCTGCCTCCACTCCAACCCTGCCATATGTGCCCTCTATTTACCAGCCGACCACCAGTGAATGGACTATAATCTTCTGAAACTGTAAGCTATAATAAATCTTTCCTCCCTGAGTTGTAGGTGTCGGATATTGAGTCACAGCAACGAAAAAGTAACCAAGACATGAATCATGCTTAACTCAGGAGCTCACAGACAAGTCATCTCTGAAACCAAGAAAGAATGTCCAGGAAAGAGTCAACAAGAACAAAGGTTCAGGGTAATACAAGAACCCTTAGCACAGAGATCACAGACTCAGGTCATCCTGCTGCAAAAATAAATGCCAAGAGTTCTAGCACTCAGACTAAGTTTTATAAAAGAATTACCTGAGGGGTCTGGAGAAACAGTTCAACAGTTAAAACACTTGCCTAGCAAGCACTAAGTACCTCAATTAGATTCGCACACCTTTAATCCTAGCACTCGGGAGACTGAGACAGGAGGATAGCCATGAGTCCAAGGCCAGCCTGGGCTATACAGTGAGTTCAGACCAGCCTGAGCTACAGAAAGAGAACCTGTCTCAAAAAACAAACAAAAATTACACATTCCTTAGCATCATAACTTTTTAGCACCATAACAAAACACACACTGCACACTAGGAAGACATTTAACGTGGACAAAAAATGTTTTGAAAACACTTTTCAAAATAAAAAAATTTTCAAATCAAAGTATATCCTGCTGTCGATCCCTGCCTAGAAGATATAAATCCTCTGCTTAGGCCTTTTTTTTTTTTTTTTTTTTGAGACAGGGTCTCGCTCTGGTCCTGAACTCACTATGGAGCCCAGGCGGCCTTAAGACTCAGAACAAACCGCTTGCCTCAGCCTCCCGAGTGCTGGGATTACAGGCGTGCGCCACCAAGCTTTAACTGCTGAGCCATTCCTCCAGCCCTTGCTTAGCCCTTTTATCCAATTGACTTATTTCATGGGTAAAAAAACTGAGCCAGTCGCTGACTCACTACAAGTCGCAAACCAGTCAGCAGCAGAGCCAAGATCAGACGTGATAAGACTAAAAACAAAAAAGCAAGCGAAGAGGAGGTGGTCAGTGCAGAGGCTGACAGGGCGGGCCCAAGCCCGGGACCTGGCAGCGATGACCTGAGCTCTGCAGCCCTGTGCACCCAGCTCCTCGTAGACAACTGGACTGAAAGATACTTCACCAAGAATCTGCAGTGCAGCTAAAATTCTTAGAAACTGTAAGATGGGGGGAAGGAGGAAGAGAAATTAAACATATTTTAGACGTGGACTGTTTCCAGACAGCTCAACCCCCATCTCTTTAATCCCTTCTCCCATATCCCCGCAGCCACACAGTTACTAGAGCAAGAAATCTGTAGTTATTTCTCAGCTTCTTTTCCTTTACCTTCTACCCCAGTGGTAGACAATTCTCCTTTTTTTTTTGGTAAGAATTTTTCTCTTTGTGCATGTCCCTTTTTTCTCCACCCCATTATTTTCATCTGGGTCACTGCAAGATGTTAAACTGCATTACCTCGTTCCCACTTTAAGTGACCAAGTACACAAAGAAAAAAGAGTACCAGGAGACAAAGTTGATGAATTAAACCAAGACCAGATCATGGAGTGCTTTGCAGGCCATGAAAAAAAATACGGATTTTAGTCTGAGTGTGTCCAAACTCCATTTTTTTTTCTTTTGAATAAGGAGTAGCACAATTTAAAGCTTCGTTTTAGACGATGATTAGCTGTTAAGTGAAGAATTATGTGTAGAAGGTATGGGAGAAGCTGAAGGAGAGAAAGCAGGTTCAAGGTCACCGCAACAGCCCCTACACAAGATGGTGGCTTGAGTTACAACTGCTGCTGTTGAGTCCAGCAGAGATGGGCACAAGTGACTAGATTCAGGATATATTCTGGAGGCGGAGCGTCAGAGCTTGCTGCTGGAATAAATGTAAGGAAAGGGAAGGGTCATTGGAAATTCCTAGTACCAAACAGGTGTACATTACTTACCGGGGTCAGCCCAAGTAACTGGCTAAGGAGCGGGCTGGACACAGGTAGATCGAGAGGCCTGACGGTACCGTGTTACATTTCAGATGTTACTATCCTTCCTAAAGGAGACGGCTCAGAGCTAGATGATCAAATCTGGAGCAGTTCACAAGCACTGTACTTGGTGTGACCCAAGGAGGTCTCTGCAGCCGCGGTTACAGTTCCCGTTGCGCCATTCCTGCACACGCAGGAAAGGCCAAGTGCAACTAGCCTAATGCCCTCCCGTGTGGAAAGGCTGGCATTTTTCATGCTCAGGACACAAAGCATTTTAAGGTGTCGGAATGAGCGCTCACCTCGAGACAAGCGCGCGTCAACCCGGGCAAACGCGATTCAGAAAGTCGGTACAGGACAGCTGGGGGGAGCTTGGGAAATAAGCCACCCAGTCTCTCGAGTCACCCGCTTTGGGTCGTCTTCAGCCCCTTCCTCAACTTCTCAGAGGGGCCACCCACGCGCACCTGAACAGGGCAGCTTGCGCAGGCACGCTCCTGACTCCCGGCGCGCGCCGTGTATGCGGGACACAGGAGCCACTGCCGCAACGCTACGAGCAAAGCAAGCCGCCCGAGGTGGCTCGCGGAGACGCGCGCGGCGGGCGCTAGGACCCGGCGGACGGGCAGGCGGCTCGCGGAAGTCTCGCGGAAGTCTCGCGGAAGTCTCGCGGCGTTTGTTTGAACGCTCGGCGGGCGAGTCATGGCTGCCGCCTTCCCGCGGCCCGGGAGCCGGCTCCTCCGAACGTACGGGCCTGCGGGCGGCGGGAAGGTGGGGCAGCAGCCGCGCAGAGCGGTCGCGCAGTGGTTCCCTCCGACACACCGGGAGCGCGCGTTCAGCAGCAGCGACGCCAGCAGCGGCGCCTCGCAGTCCGTCGCCTCCGACGACCCCGACGACCCCGACTTCCCGGGAAGTCCCCTCGGCCGGCGGCGGCGGCGGCGGCGCCCTGGCGGCAGGGTCTCCGAGGAGCGGCCCGCGACCCCGCGGCGCCTGAAGCTGCGACCGCGGCCGCCGCAGAAGTGCAGCACCCCCTGCGGCCCGCTGCGGCCGCCGCCCTTCCCCGGCGGCAGCCCGGACCTCAGCGCGTGCTGCCAGCCCCGGGGCGGCGACGAACTGGGCACCAGCGCCTCCCTGTTCAGCACCCCGGCCTCGCCTCCCCGCGGGCCGCCCGCGCCCCGAGACAGCATCATCTCCGTCAGCCCCTCCGCCTCTCCAGATGCAGCCTGCGGAGTCAGGAGCAGCCGCCGCCTCCCGGCAGCCTCCCAGGACCCAGCATCCCTCCGCTCGCCTCGGGAAGCAGCGAGCCACGGGGCCGGGCTCGCCAGCATGATCCACCGAGCTCATGCCAGCCTCAGCTCAGCTCTGTCCATCCTGGTGGACTCAGGAGACTCTGAGGGCTCTGAGTTTGGGACAGGTGGGGAGAATATGAAGGGGCCCTGTTGTGAAAGGCATCCGACTAGAAGCAGCACGCGGGGCGCAGGCCCGAGATGCACAGGAAAGAACAGGGCTACGGACCACGAGTCCCCTTTTCAAAAGATAGGGTCTCAAGGGGCCTTCCAGATAGACTGTGAGGAGGACGGTGATCGCAAGGGCTATGTCGTACCTAGGAAAATCAACACGCCTAAGACAGGGGGGCCAAGACGTAAGAGGAAACGCCAGGAAGCGGTGGAAACCTCTCTCCTTCACCACCCCCAGTTTAAAAAGGGCCAAAAGATGGGGAAGGATTCATTCTCCTCCCAGAACCTGATTTCTTTACAGAAAAACCGCTCTTGGGTCAAAGCCAAGGCCTCCTTAAGTTTCCACAAAAAGAAAATAGTGACTGATGTGTCAGAGGTGTGCAGCACCTATACTGTTTCCAGTTTTCTCTCTGGGTCCCTCCTATCAGAATATTCAAACTCTCCTGCCATGAACAGAACAAACAGTGCTCTGGACCCTTGGCACTCCTCTTCTATGTACTTGTTAAGCCCTTTACGGACTCTACCTGTTGTAGACAAAAAGGTATCTGATGCTGAGAAGGTTTATGGGGAGTGCAGTCAGGAAGGTCCTATCCCCTTTAGCTCTTGCCTTTCCTCAGAAAAACTGGAACATTGTGAAAAGATCGGGGAAGGGGTGTTTGGTGAAGTGTTTAAAACATTTGCTAGTGACACACCTGTAGCCATAAAAATCATTGCTATTGAAGGACCCGATTTAGTAAATGGATCCCAGCAGAAAACCTTTGAGGAAATACTGCCAGAAATCATCATTTCCAAAGAGTTGAGCCTCTTGTCTAGTGAGATGTGTAACCGTACAGAAGGTTTTATTGGGCTGAACTCAGTGCACTGTGTTCAAGGTTCGTACCCACCCCTGCTCCTTGAAGCCTGGGATCACTATAACTCTACCAAAGGGTCCTCAAATGACCGACCTGACTTTTTTGCAAAGGATCAACTCTTCATTATACTGGAATTTGAGTTTGGTGGAATGGACTTAGAGCAAATGAAAAAAAAATTGTCCTCCATTGCTACAGCAAAGAGCATTCTACACCAGACCACAGCATCCCTCGCAGTGGCAGAGGCAGCACTGCGCTTTGAGCACCGAGACTTACACTGGGGGAATGTGCTTTTAAAGAAAACCAATCTCAGAGAGCTCCATTACACCCTCAATGGGAAGACAGGCACTATCCCCACCTGTGGACTGCAAGTCAGCATCATCGACTATACCTTGTCACGCTTGGAACGGGATGGGATTGTAGTTTTCTGTGACATTTCCATGGATGAGGACCTCTTTACAGGTGAGGGTGACTACCAGTTTGAGATCTACAGGCTCATGAGGAAGGAGAACAAGAATCACTGGTGTGAATATCACCCGTATAATAATGTGCTCTGGCTACATTACCTCACAGACAAGATTCTTAATGAAATATCCTTTAAAAAGAAATGTAACACCCCTTCCTTAAGGCAAATTAAGAAGAACATCCAGCATTTCCATAGCACGGTGCTGAACTTCAGTTCTGCCACTGACCTGCTCTGCCAACACAGTCTTTTTAAGTAATCCAAATGTGTATTATTCTGTCAAACTGAAAGGGCATTGGTCTTGAAGTCTCTGGTATTATTTGAAGTCTCCATCCTCAGAGCAGGCTGGAAGTAGATTTCTCATTCATACATGTTCCCATCCAACTTTTGAACAATTTTATTTTCAAATAAAAACTAAAAGAAGACATGATTAAAACTGCTGTTAACAAATGTTCTTAAAAATAAACTACATATGGGAACAAGTGTTAGAACTGGTAAATTCTGTAACTGTCAGCAGGATCCATCCATATTTTCTTTCTGTAGTACTGGGGACTGAACCAAGGGCATTCACAGTCAGCTACGTGCCAGCCCTTTTATTCTGAGTAAGGGTCAGCTACATTGCTCAGGCTAGGCTTGAACTTGCAGTCCTCCTACCTTAGTTGCCTGGATTGCTGGGATTACAGATGTTTGCCACCACACCGAGCTTAAAACTTTAGTTTTTACCTTTGAATCTAACCACTGTGGAAAGAATTATGGCATGATATACAGTTGCTTTTGAGTAACTTGAGTCTTTGTCAGATTCTTTTATAACTTGGAGTCTTTGTAATTTGTGAGACACAAATTTGCAACTGGAATTAGGCTCCAAAAAGATCTTTCCCTGTATCTGTCAAATAAAAAAATCAGAACAGGGGGCCAGAGGAATAGCTCAGTGGTTTGCCTAGCAAGCTCAAGGCCCTGGATTCACTCCCCAGCACAATCCAGGAATGGTGGCACACATCTGTAATGCTCACATTCAGGAAGCTGAGGCAGGATTGCTGTGTGCTTTAGGCCAGCCTGGGCTCCATAGTGAGTTCAGGACCAGCATGGACTACAGAAAGAGACCCTGCCTCAAAAAAAAAAAAAAAAAAAAAAAAATCAGGAAGTCAAAACTCAGGTTGTTTTGCTAAATGTAGCTTTTTACTTTGCATAGACACTAAGCACCAACATCAAAGAATTCTTTGCGGGGGCTGGAGGAATGGCTCAACAGTTAAAGCGCTTGCCTAGCAAGCACTAAGTACCCTAGTTCGATTCCCCAGCAGCACATAAACTGGGCATGGTGGCGCACGCCTGTAATCCCAGCACTCCGGAGGCTGAGACAGAAGGATTGCTATGAGTCTAAGCCAGCCTGGGCTCTGAAGTGAGTTCAGGACCAGCCTGGGCCACAGAGTGAGATCCTGTCCTGTCTCAAAAAAAAAAAAAAATAATAATTCTTTGCAGTCACAAAGCCCCTTGCTTGTGTTCATGTACCTCATTGATGGTCTGCAACTGAGAGGACATGTATTAGGACTCCAGGTCCCTGTCCTTTTTAACTTTTTTTATATAGATTTGTACTTTATTTGTAACATACAGGATATACATACATACTTATATATTTAGTGGTGCTAGAGGTTCAGTCTAGGGCTTCAAATATACTAGGCAAGTATACAACTTAGATTTGCTGCCAACCCATCTTGTTTTGAATGAACTTGAATGCTTCCAGTTGGGTGCACCAGGACAGAGTTAAGGCACTCTGTCGGCATCAAAGCCTTAAAAGGCAGTTTGGATGAGGTGGAATATTTGTATTCCAGATAGTTGGGCTCATTTGTCTTCTATCTCTCCTCAAAATGACCTTTTCTCAGGCTGGAGCAATGGCTCAGCAGTTGAAGTGCTTCAAGCACTACGTACCCAAGTTTGATTCCTCAGCACACATAAACCAGGCGCAGTGGTGCACACCTGTAACCCCAGCACTGCACTTGGTAGGCTGAGACTGGACTGCCTGAGACCAAGGCCAGTCTGGGCTCTATGGTGAGTTCAGGACCAGCCTCAGCTACAGAGCAAGACCCTGTCTCAAAAAAAAAAAAAAAAAAAAAATCTTTTTCTCCTTCCCAATCCCACAGCCTGTCTCATCATAGCATCACGTCAGTTGCTTTATATAGAAAGGTCAGTTGGCACTGCTCTGATAAGTACTGTGAGGTACTAGAACTCAGCTGTTAGTGCCCTAGAGATCAGCCTGGGCTCTAAACAGCCTCTTCTCAGAAGACACTGCCGCATCTACCCTGACTGCCAGTCCCATGCACCAGAGGGAATGCCTAAGCTTTCCTCCATTCGTGGCCGTCACGCAGACGCTAGCTGCTTGAGTGCTCACTTGGGAAGAACTGCAGGAGAGGCATGCCTGAGGTGTGGGTCTCTGAGGAAAGAGGTTCCACTGAAACTGGGAATAGAATGTTAGTTCACAGTACAACTGCTCACTAACAGTTGCTTCTGTACTTTGGCTTCCTAGGGTTGTAAGAGGAAGTAGGGGGAGTGTCAGATAAGAAAGATGCAGAGATAAGCAATGAAAGTAGTAATTAAAAGCAGTCACTAGAAGACTAAACTTAGAAAAACACTGATTTTAAAAGTGTAGGGGGGTTTAGGGGATTGGACCAAGGACCTTCACACTGAGCTACATCACCAGTCCCTGTTGTTGTTGTGTTTTGTTTTGTTTTGTATGTGTGCTTTTTTGTTTTGTTTTTGACACAGAGTCTCACAAAGTTGCCCAGACGGGGCTTGAATTTGTGATCCTCTGGCCTTAGAGGCCCAGAGTGCTGGGATTATAGACATGCACAACCACACCCAGTTTAAAAAGATTTCTCAGCCTCAACACTATTGACATTTGGGGCCAGATAATTCTTTGTTATGAAGTCATTTTATATGTTGGTTAGCTGTGTCCTTCATCTCTACCCACCAGATGCCAAGTGGCCCCTTTTAAGTCATGGCAATCAAAAATGTCTTCAGGCATTGCCTCTGAGAACAGAATCACTCCTGTTTGAGAACCTTTCCCAATACCATACCCACCCTACCCCTAAACATGGAGGTTTTGCAGATCATGGAGATAACTCTAAAGTTAAATGAACCAGGTTCAGAACTCCAGCATAAAGTTCATTCCACAAAAAAGTTCATTCCTCTAGACAATTCCATAGTTTTACTTGGTGTGAATGAAATAACATTTTAAGTTACTTTGATAGTGAGATCACTGCGGGGCGGCTTCTGTGGGCTCACTGAGATTCTCCTTCTCCCTAAGGAGGGGTTCCCTAAGAGGGGCTATAGCTCTCACGTAGGCTTGAGGTAGAAGGCGGAGGTTCCCAAGGCCAAAGCCTGAGTTTGTTGTGACAGGCACCACTTATTTGCCAATGGCCATAGTGATGTCTGCTGTCCTACTGGAAACATTTCTTTAACTGTCAGCCTACTGAAATGCCAATTTTTAAGGAGGGAAAAAATGGCCACTTGAGTCTTCTCTATACCACTCATAACTGCAACTGCTTAATATGAAGCAGACCTAGGAAACATAACTTAAATTCCCATTTTTGTAGCGAGGCATACTTCTCTATCATGTATGCCTCGCAACGTAAGTAAGGAGCAAGCAGGGGAAGTAGCATTATTCCCCCTTCCAAAGTTTAGGAAACTACTGTGTAAGTTTCCTGCAGCACAAAGAATTTGGTCTGATGCTTGTTCTATGCTACTCCGAAATCCATTCTACAGTGAGCCAACACTATGTCTATGGCTGTGTACTGAAAACTATTCCCCTACTCCCTACTAATCCCTTGTTTTGTTTTTTTAAATTTACATAACACCTCCCTTTCCCCTTCCCATCCTCTCACCCTTCACCCTCTCACTTTCCCTTTCCACATGTCCACTTATTTTATTTCATATCTTTTATAATTTTTTCTGGTCTGGGTTTCTCATATTAGAGAAACCATATGATATTTAACTTTCTGGGTCTGACTCATTTCACTGGGCATATTGTTCTCAACGTGCATCCATTTACCTACAAATGAACCAAATTTGTCATTCTTTATGGCAAAGTAACACTCCACTGTGTATATGTACCACACCTTCTTTATCCAGTCATCTGTACTCAGGCATATTGCCTTCTTCCAATATTTGGCTACTATAAATTGTGTTGCTATAAACATGGGTGTGCACGTGTCACTCTTGTGTGATGACTTTACTTCTTTTGGGAAGATACCAGAAGAGGTATATCTGGGTCAAATGGATGCTCTTGTTCAGTTTTGAGGAAACTCCACACTGCTTTTCATAGCAGCTGTACCAGTCTGCAGTCCCACCAACAATGTAGGAGGGTTACTTTTTCCTCACAACCTTGCCAGCATTTGTTTTTGAGTTTTTAATAGCAGCCATTCTTACTGGTGTTAGATGGAACCTCAGAGTTAATTTGCATTTCTCTGGTGGCTAAAGTTGTTGAACAGTTTTCCAAGAATTTATTGGCCATTTGGACTTCTTCTGAGAACTGTTTATTCCCATTTTTTGATTGGTCCCTTTATTTTGGGAGGGTCTAATTTTTTTCAGTTCTTTCTATGTTCTTGATAATAGTCCTCTGTCTGAGGAGTAATTAGTAATTTTTCCCATTATGTGGTGCTGTCTTCACTCTGCTGTTTCCTTTGCTATGCGGAAGCTTTTTAATTTCATATACTCCCATTTGTCAATTCTTGTTATCTCTTCTGCTTTGGATGTTTTATTGAGAAAGTCCTTGCCTATGCCTGTCTTCAAGAGTTTTGCCTACTTTTTCTTCCAACAAGTTCAGTGTTCCCATTTATATGTCTTTGACCCATTTTGATTTGATTTTGGTGCGTGGTGAAAGTTGTGGGGTCTAGTTTCATTCTTCTGCATGTGGTTAGCCAGTTTCCCCAGCACCAATCGTCAGAGACTATCTTTACTCCAGTGTATATTTTTAGCTTTTTTGTTAAAGATCAGATAGCTGAAGGAACTCAGGGCTGTTTCTGCCATTGATCCACCTGTTTTTTGTGCCACTACCATATTGTTTTTATCACTGGTGCTGTGTAACATAAATTGATATCTGATACTGTTTTGTTTTGTTGCTTAGGATTGTTTGGGCTATTCTTGACCTCTTGTGGCTCCATATAAATCTTCAGGTTATTTTTTCTAGTTCTGTAAAAAACACTGTGGGTATCTTGATTGAGATTGCATTGAATTTGTGTATCAGTTTAGGTAGTATGGCCATTTTGACAATGTTGGTTCTGATTGTCTAGGATCCAAGGGTTATCTTTCCATTTTCTAAATTTCTCTTGGATTTCTCTTTTCAGAGTATTATAGTTCTCAATATAGAGGTCCTTCACCTGCGTTGTTAGGTTGATTCCTAGATATTTAATTTTCTTTGAGATGACTGCAAATGGAATTTTTCTTCTAATTTCTCTGTGTTTTCATTGTTGCTGTAGAGGAATGCTACTGATTTTTGTGTACTGATTTTATATCCTGTAACTTGGCTGAATTTGTTTTTTAGGTCTAAGAGTCCTCTGGTAGGGATTTTGGGGTCCTCTGTGTAAAGGATCATGTCATCTGCAAATAAGCATAGTTTGACTGCTTCCTTTCCTACGTGTATTTCCTTTATTCCAGTCTCTTGACTGATTGCTCTGGCCAAGGTTTCAAGCATTATGTTAAATAGGAGTGATGAGAGTGGACACCCTGGTCTTATTCCTGATTTGAGGGGAAATGCTTTCAGTTTTTCCCCATTTAGGATGATGTTGGTTGTAGTACTGTCATAAATTGGTTTTATTAGCTTAAGGTAGGATCCTTCTATACCTATTTTCATCGGAGTTCTGATCAGAAAGGCATGTTTTATTTTGTCAAAGAGTTTTTCTCACCTATTGAGATGATCATGTGGGTTTTATCCCTGCTTCTGTTGATGTGATATATTACATTAATTGATTTGTGTATTTTAAACCAGCCTTGCATCCCTGGGATGAAGCCAACTTGGTTGTGGTGTAAGGTCTTTTTAATAATTTGTTGCATTCTGTTTGCAAGTATTAAGTTTTTTGCATCAGTATTCATTAAGGAAGTTGGCTGGTAGTTTTCTTTGTTGTGTCTTTATCTGGTTTGGGAATCAAGATGATACCTGCCTCCAAGAAGGAGTTGGACAGTTCCCTCTCTCTCAATTTCTTGGAAGAGTTTCAGGAGCATTGAAACTAAATCTTCCCTAGAGTTCGGATGGAATTCTGCAGTGAATCCATCAGGTCCTGGGCTTTTCTTTGATGGTAGATTCTTTATTGCTGTCTCAATATCATTCCTGATTATTGCTGTATTCAGGGTTTCTATATCTTCTTGGCTCAATTTTGGTACAACATATGTGTCAAGGAATTTATCCATTTCTTCTGAGTTCATGAATTTATTGGAATATATTTTTTGAAATAGTTTTTGATACTTCTCCAGATTTCAACAGTTTCTGTTGTGATTAACCATTTTCATTTCGAACTGCTTTAATGTGGATTTTTTTCTTTCCATCTTTAATGAGTTTGGCTAGAGGTTTATCAATCTTATTAACCCTTCTGAAGAACAAACTCTTTGATTCACTGATCTTTCCTAATGCTTTTTAGTTTCAATTTCATTGATGTCTGCTCTGGTTCTTAAAATTTTCTTCCTTCTACTACTTTTGGGTTTGACTTGTTCTTGTTCTCAAGGACCCTGAGCTGCATCAATAAAGCATCCATTTCATATTGCTCTGTTTTTCATATGTGCAGTCATAGCTATAAAGTCTCCTCTTAGTACTGCTTTCATTGTGTCCCACAGATTCTGTTATGATATACTTACATTGTCATTTGACTTTAGGAAGTTCCTGATTTCTTTCTTGTTTTCTTCTTTGATCTGCTCCTTGTTCAATAATGTATTATTTAATACCCACATATTTGAATAGTTTCTGTAGTTATTTTTGCTGTTGGTTTCTAGTTTTATTCCAGTATGATCTGAAAGTATGCAGGGAATGATTTTCATTCTTTTGTACTTATTTAAGCATGTCTTGTGTTCAAAGATATGATCTATTTGGAAAAAGCCCTATGTGCTGCTGAAAAAAAGGTGTATTCGATTGACAAATAGAATGCCTGTAGATACCTCTTAAGTCCATTTGCTCCATGGTATGATTTAGTTCTGATGTTTATTGATTTTTTTTGTCCAGTTGTTTTATTTGTGAGAGTGGGGTATTTAAGTCCACTAGTATGACTGTACAGGGGCTTATTTGGTCCTTCATGTCCAATAGTTTCTTTTGTATGTAACTGGGTGCTCCTACATTAAGTGCATATGTGTTTATAATTGTGAGCTCTTCCTGTTGTCTTTTACCAGTATGTAGTGTCCATCCTTGTCTCTTCTGATCTGTTTTGAAGTCTGCAGTGTCTGAAAATAGTGTAGCTACTCCTGCTTTTTGTGGGCTCCAGTAGAATGTAGCATTAATTTCCAGCCTTTTACCTTCAAGTCTGTGTGCTTCACTGTGGACGAAGTGTGTCTCTTGCAGACAACAAATGAATGGGTTTTTTGACCCACTCTGTGATTGGTGACTTAAGACCATTAGCATTGAGAATAACTATTTTTACTATATCCTGTCATTGACTTGTTCTTCTATTGTTGGTTGCTTTTTCTTTTTGTTACACTTTCTCTTTAGATGTTTCCTTTCCTTCTGTTCTTTGGTGTTGCTTGTGTCCCTGTCTCCCTCTAAGATTCCTCTGAGTATATCTGCAAAGCTGGGCTAGTGGTCTCAAATTTCTTTAGATATTCCTGGTCATGAAAAATTTTTACTTCCCCTTCAATTTTCAGGGATACTTTTACTGGACACAATAGCCTGGGTTGACACTGCTGTCTTTTAGAGCTTTAAGTATTTTGCTCTAGGCTTTCCTGGTATTTAAGATTTGCATTGAGAAATCTACAGTAATTTGAATGGGTTTACCTTGGTAAAATAATATCTGTTTTTCTCTTGTTGTTTTTAATATTCTTCCTATCTCACTGCCTTTTATGGCTGCTGAGTGCTGCTTCTCCCAAGCCAGTCTAGGCTCCAGGGGGCCTTTTCTATGAGAAGCTCTCGGTGCGTCTACAGTTTGCACTTCCCACTGGCTCGTTTCTGGAGGCTGGGGCTACCAGCTGCTGTCAATTCCCACTTCTTCCTAGTCCAAGCTTAACTTGGTCAAAGGTTTTGGGCTCTTGGCTTTACATCTTCGGATGCTGGCGGTTCATAGCTGTCCACAGTTGGCCAAGGGCTGATTCCTGGGCTGCTGTTTTCCTCCGCTTCTGATGTGTCTTCTGGGATTTGTGATCTTCCTGTGGCCTCCTTTCAATTCTTGAGGCGCTCCTTCCTCTCCTAGCTACCTTAATCAGGCAGTTTTTGACTATAATCTGAATTTTTAAAGTGGGTTTATGAGTAGACATTGTTGTAGCTCTGTTACTCAGCCACCAGCTTGGCTGAAATTCTCTAAACCCTTCTTTCAATGTAAGAGAAAGCACTGCCATTGATTGTACCAAAAAGGGAGGGATAGAGACCACAACCAAGAGACTCCGAAGAGGCTGGTATGTAGATGATGCCAACTCCAAGCGAGTGAGAAAAGTCAACCAATCAAGACAGACTCATAGGCCAGCTCTTGGTTATGGAGTGACCAGTCTTGCAGTTAAGGAGAGGATGGAAGCAACTAGCTTAGGGCCCAGGCACTGAATATTTGGAGTGGGAGAGTGCTAACACAGAAAGAGACACTGTTCTTACGGATGAAAAGAGCTCTTTCTTCACCGCGATTCAGCAAATGGGTCACAGATCTTACTCCATGCCAGACACCAGGAGCTATCAGACTTGGTCCCTACTATTGTTTGGATCTGGAGTATCCCCTCAAAAGGCTGATGTATTTGGGTGTACTGGAGTAACTGTGTAACTGTGTGCTATTGGGAGGCAGGGCCTGGGCTGACCTGGAGGGATTGTGTCAACTTGTTGAGAATAGGGTGGAAAGAGGTGGGGGAGACGGGGGGAGTCCACCCAGGGCAGAGCTTTCAGGTATATTTTACTGACTTTGGGCCAGGAAGTGAGGGAGGGACACCCACTTTGGATGGCCCAACTGGCAGCTTGGACTAAGTAAAGAAAGGAAGAAGAAATGGCGTTATAATTTCTTCCTGGGAAAGCTCTAGCCTTGCCTTAGTCTCCGGACATTGGCTCCTCCTTTATTTGACCTTCTGCCTGCAATCCATGAGCAGCTCTCCAGACTCTGCCATTTGCTTCCACCATTGCCAGCCAGCTGCATACACATTTACTATGTGAATGAAAAGGGACTGAAATGGTGATCTAAATTAATCTTCACTTCCTTAAGTTGTGGATTTTGGGTATTCTGTCACAGCCCCAAATAAGTAAGTAAGACACTTCATGTCTTCCTCAGAAGCTGGTCAGGAGGACCCAATAGTAGAAACTTGAGAAATTTAAATACAAAATCTAAGGGGTGGCTTTGTGAGAGAAAAATAGAGGAAAAAAGAGATAAACTCCAACCAGGAAGGAGGACCCTGTAAAGTTCTCACAGAAAAGAAGACATATAAACTGAGCTGTGGATTAGTGCAAAGGTCACACACACAGAGATGGCCTAGAAGGTCAACATGAACTTAAGCACTGCCATCAGTTTTTAACCATGTTCCTCATCTAAACCAGTGAACACAGAAAATGATCTTCCCATTAAGTAGATATATCGCTAATTCCATTTTAGATGCGTAAGAGGTAATTTTGGGGCTGGAGGAATGGCTCAGAGGTTAAAGTGCTTGCCTAGCAAGTGCTAAGTTAAGCACTGAGTACCCAAGTTTGATTCCCCAGCACCACACAGGGCAGGCGTGATAGCACATGCCTATAATCCCAGCATGCAAGAGGCTGAGGCAGGAGGATTTCAGTGAGTCCAAGGCCAGCCTGGGCTCCATAGTGAGTTAAGGATCAGCCTGGGCTACAGAGCAAGAACCTGTCTCAAAGAATAAAACAGAGGTAATTTCATTTTTTCCATATACTGAATTACTGGATGCTACCCTAGCCCACTAAGACCACTGGGGGAAAACCTACTGTTCCACCAAAGTCAGGTTAATTGACTAAACTGCAAAGGAGGAAAAATGCACTGGGATGTGTCTCATCCAACTAAGAAAAAGACAGAGTCATTAAAGGATTCTGGGAATAGATAAAGTTTGGGTGACATGTAAATGAAACAGTTGTGATAGCTCAAAGCAAGGAAACATGTCAGTCAATATGGGTCAGTCAACAATAGGTCTGTGAAGTAGCCCTGGGGCCCACTTCCTTGGGAACAATTAATTTAACATGGATGGTGTTGTGGTTGGATCTGGAATGTCCCCCAAAAGCCTCATGTTCCTATGGATACTGCATAGGGTTGGGAGGTGGAGCCTGGCTGGAAGGGGGCTTGACCTGGAGGAGCATGTGCTGGTTCTACCCTTCCAGTCTCTCTGTTCCACCATGCTATAAGGAACTCTGCTTCCGGAGCTCCGGCTCTGGCCCTGCCCCTGTTCCAGCCCTGCTATGTGCTTCCACCATTTTCCAGCCACCCAGCTGTGAATGGATTGTGACCTTCTGAAACTGTAAGCTAAAATAAACCTTTCTTCCCTAAGTTGTAGATTTGGGTACTGAGTCACAGTGACAAAGAAACTAAGACAGATGGGTAAAGCTGTGTCCAAAAACGCTTTATCTGAAATTCTGTACCTTGAATGGAAACTGAAACTGCTTTTCCTGTCAAAGTAACTTAGATTTTCCAGATAAGAATGAAATGGCTTCACAGCTAGAACTTAAACAGTAAGCTTTCTAAGTGTCTACCAGCTTAGACAGCTAAATTTCTCAGTACTGTGACACTTTAAAGTTTCGGATTCCTCATGTAGTTTCTCTAATATGAGAAAACCAAACCATAATAAAGTAAGTGATTTAAAAAAAAAAGTCAGGGTTGGAGAAATGGCACAGCAGTCAAAACACTTGGCTAGCAAGCACACAGCCCTGAGTTTGATTCCCCAGCACCACATAAACTGGTTGTGGTGGAACTTGCCTGTAATCCCAGCACTTGGGAGACTGAGGCAGGAGGACTGCCATGAGTCCAAGGCCAGCCTGGGCCATATAGTGAGTTCAGGACCAGCCTGGGCTACAAAATGAGACCCTGTCTCAAAATAAATAAATAAAATAAAAAGAGAAAGAGATGGAAGAAAGTAAGATGTACTTTGTGGGGAGGAAAAGGGAAAGTATGGATGGTGGGAAGAGGAAAGAGATGTGATATGTTAAAAAAAGTTTTAAAAAAGCTTCAGAATTCTTTGGGGAAAAGGCTGTTTCCTAGTATCTTCGTGTCTGGCTTTTTAATCTTCTGTGATCCCAGTTTCTAGTCATACACTGGGTAGACTAGGAAAAGGCCAGAGGCAGGGAGACTAGGAAGGAGGCTGACATAGAAAAAGAAAGAAAGAAAAAACATTTCCAGGGCTGGAGAAACGGCTCAGGGGTTAAAGCGCTTGCTTAGTATGTGCTAAGTCAAGTACTAAGTACCCGAGTTCGATTCCCCAGCGCCACATAAAATGGGCATGGTGGTGCACGACTGTAATCCCAGCACTCAGGGGTTGGGAGGCTGAGGCAGGAGGATTGCCCTGAGTCCAAGGCCATCCTGGGCTCCATGGTGAGCTCAGGACCAGCCTGGAATCCACAGCAAGACCCTATCTCAAAAAAGAAAAAAGGAAAAAAAATTCCAGCAAGGGAAAGACATAAGTGGCATGTTTCCAAAACTGCTGACATAATTACTTTTTGCGTCCTCTTAAAGTGTAATTTTCTGGTGTAAGTCAAAGTCATATTGTTATATGGGAATCTTCCCCAGAATTAGTTAGGTTAATGTTCGTGGTCAGTTCTTTTATGAGACCCATCACCAATTCCTGCCTGCACTGGGCAAAGATAAAAATGTTACTAATTTATTTAATTTGTAAAAACTTCAATACATTAGACTAGCACTAACTAACTTCACAGATAAATCACTTAAGGCAGCGGTCAACAATCCTCCCATGACCACTCTGTGGCCTATGGCGATAAGCATCAGGTCAGTGTGCAAAGTTTCATCTGTATTACTCACATGACAGTCAAGTTCCACATCCTGTCAGATCAGCTGCAGCATTCGATTCCTATGGGAGGATAAAGCCTGCTGTGAATGTGCACACAAAGGATCTATGCTGTGACTCCTTATGAGAATCTAATGCGTGGGGCTGGAGGAATAGTACAGCAGTGCCAGGTCCTGGATTTAATTCCCCAGCACCACATAAACCCGTTGTGATGCACACCTGTAATCTCAGCACTGAAGAGGCTGAAGCAAGAGCATTTTCTTGAGTTTAAGGACAGCCTGGGCTACAGGGCAAGACTGTCTGAAAAGAGAAAGAGAGAGAATCTAATGCCTGATGATCCAAAGTCAGGTTGAGCTGCTCCCAACCCCCTACCTTCATTCAGTAGGAACATTGTCTTTCATGAAGCCAGTGCCAAAAAGATAGGAAACGACTAGCCTGAAGGATATATTTAGCCTAGATTTCCTTCACCCTCAACGGAAGCAGCCACCCGGACTCCCACATCTACATCAGCTGAAGAGTTGGGAAAATCAAATTGAAATCCTCTTCCTACCACCAGTTTGCTGTGACCCTCGGCAAAATCCTCCACGGCACGTACTTATCCATTCCACGGAGAGTTCTGCAGCACTGGAGAGCAATGCCCAAGCCACACAGTTCAGCCTCCGTGGAGAGGCCCCTTCTCGGCCTTAGCTTTCCCATCCACAAAAATCACTCAGGCCTTCCAATGAAAAAGTGATGATGGTTAAGTCACGAATCCGTTCAACCTAGGGAAGAGTTGGAGACACAGGAGCACTGCTTTCAGACTGCTGAACAGTTATGCAGAACAGCTTCAGTAGTTGGGATCTATGGGACCACATGGTAACAATACAAAGAAAACTCTGAAACCAACTGAAATGTCCAAAGACAGGATGTGGCTTATATTGTGTTGTTATGGCTTTGCTCTGCTTTTTCATTTTACCTCAACCGAGATGAGTTTGACTTAAGGAAAAGACAGGAGCCACAATTAGAGCCTGTCACGGAAGTACCTGACTGCCACATCATGAAGGTGGAAGGTGAGTGAGGAGAGTCCGAGAGAGGAGAGAGGGAGAGACGCTGAGGGTGGCCCAGTGGTGCTATTCACTGAGGGACAAAAGCACAAAGGGAAGACCTCAGGGTGGAGGAAGATGAGGAAGATTAGTTCAGCAGTCGGGGATATGAGAAGACATGCCTCCAGGATAACAAGCTGGAGATGCCCAATGTCACCTGAACACGTTGTTTTAGAGACCAAGAAAGAGAAATCTGACACCATCAGAACACTTAACAGGGTCTTCTTAACCTGAGGTCCAGGGACAATTTCACAGGCCACAAAATACAAACATTAGTAGGCCTGAATTGTCTTCTGAGGTGGGAGTCTGTAGCTTCTTGTGTGTGCACATGCATGGTGGGGTGTGTGTGTGGATGTGAGTGTGTGTGTGTGTGTGTGTGTGTGTGTGTGTGCGCGCGCGTGAGATCAGGCCCAGGGCCTTCACACTGAGCTACAGTCCCAGAAGTGTTTTTATTTTTGATTTTGAGATAAGGTCTCATTAAGTCACTACATTGCTCAGCATGGGCTAAAACTTGTATTCTCCCAGCTCAGCCTCCCAGAGTGTTGAGATTATAGACTTGCACTGTTGGGCCCAGTCTGTTGTTTTCATTTGATTTGCTGGGGTTTCTATGTCTGCAGAAAGGTCAAAACCTACTGAGACTGTTAGATGCTGACATTTAGGCTCAGTAAATTTTGAAGTAGAAGGGAAGGTCTGTTAAATACACTAGGGGGCGCTGCAAGGCAGGATGTGTGTGGTAGATGTTTCACAAGGAATTGGCTGGGAGTTTCTTGGTTATAACTAATTCTCTGTCCCAAACAGCTGTATAGTCTTGTTGGGCTGGATTCCAAAGCACTCGAAGGTCTTGAATTGGGTCTTTAGTGTTGCGCGGCACTGAGCCATCCACATCAAAAATACACATCCTACAAATAGCTGGGAGGAAAGGGGCTAGAGAGATAGGATAGCAGTTAAAGTATGTGCCTTGCAAGTGCAAGGCCCTGAGTTTGATTCCCCAGGTTGGGTGCAGTGGTGCACACTTGTAATTCCCTTTGTGCTTGCTGTCCCTTGTTGCCTTGAGTTCAAGGCCATCCTGGGCTACATGAGTTCAGGACAAGCCTGGGCTACAGAGAGAGACCTGTCTCAAAAAAAAAAAAAAAAAAAAAAATGTCTAAGAGGACTAACCGGGATTCAAAGAGGCAGTGTTCCTCTCCCCATGATGTCAACTTCAGCCATTCTGCCAAGCAGAGTATCATGATACATATGCAGTTTTAGTAGCCACGGAGGGCTTTTTTTTTTTTTTTTTTTTTTTTTTTTTTTGAGACAGAGTTTTGCTCAGGTAGTCCAGGTTGACCCTGAACTCACGATGTAGCCCAGGCTGGCCTGGCCTTGAATACAAAGCAATCCTCACTCAGCCTGCCAAGTGCTGGGATTACAGGCATGTGCCACCACAGCCAGCTTACAGGATGCTGTGAAATTGAATGTAGGGCGTAGGCAAGCATTCTAACTACTGAGCTAAGCCTCCCAGTCCCCCAACAAGGGCTATTCTTTTTGCTTTTTTTTTTTTTTTTTTTTTTTTTTTTGAGATAGGGCCTTTCTCTGTAGTCCAGGCTGGTCCAGAACACACTACGGATCCCAGGCTGGCCTGCAATTCACAACAACCCGGCTTTGGAAAGGGAAAGTGGGGGTGCTGGTGAGAGGGTGGGAAGGGGAAAAGGATGCGATATGTAAAAAATTAAATAAATAAAAATGGCTGGGGATATAGCTAAGTTTGAAGGCCCTGGGCTTGATCTCTAGAGTAAAACATACACAAAGTGGAAGATAAGGAAAGACGGGAGAAAGAGATGAAAGATCATTATTAAACTATTTAAGAAGAATTACGACATTCAATACTCTAAAAGAATTAGAGGGAGGGCATTTTAGGACCACCACATGTCCAGAGCCAGACTCCCGATCCCAGTTTAGTTCTTGGCAACCCATCGTTCTGAAATTCATAGTATGGGGACATTTGTAGTGGGCCTGGAATCTGCAGTGATGGAACTGCTCTGAATCTGTGCTGCCCAGCACAACAGGGGCATCAAACATTTAGGATGTGGCAGGTGCCACTGAGCAGCTAATTTTTAATTGGGTATAAACTGAAATTACCAAAGAGGATAGTGTGAGGGGCAGCGCAGTCCTACATGCTCAGACTGACCCTTCTTCACTGCTTACCTCCATGCTCTCTGCACATCCTAAGGGTTCTCACTTCAAAACACAAGCACTTTCGTTGCTGTCACGTGGGCCCAAGTCATCACATCTCCCACCTGCATTACTGCAGTGACAATCCCTACCTCCCTGCTTCCCCTTCTGCTCCTACTGTCCACCGTCAATACATCAGCAGGAACTATAACATTAAAATGCAAGATCATGCCACCCTCAGGCCTTTCTACCCACAGTGAAAGCCCTTGTGAGGGTCTATGTGACCACACTGGACCTTCCCCCTACCCCCACATTGCTGTCCTGACCGAGCCTGCTCAGTCAGTCAATGGGTACTCGAGTGGGAGAGTGCGGATTAAAAAATAAAAAACACAGACTCTTGCAAGGGATACTGCAAGAGACACTTTATTTTCCACAGTTTTTCCTCTTATACCCCAGTTGTTTACCAGCTTCTACATTTCCTTATCAATGCTCGGCAAGAGCAAAGAGCAGACCAAGGTATGCTTCTGCATTTCCCTATCAATACTTGTTAAGGAAAGAGCAGACCAAGGTGTGAGGAAGAACATCCTGCTTTGGTTTAAAGTGATTCTTTGTAGGAAGAAACCCTGCCGGGGTCTGCAATGCTGAGCTCTCAGGCCCGCCCGAGAGGGCCCCAACATCTCCCCCTTTTTTATTTTTTAATTGCAAGGCTTTCTCGGTGGAGACTGTGCCTGTCTTAGGTTGTTCCCCTTACAGTCAGGACTTACCTGTCATCAGACTACATGCAGCGTGGCATGTATCCTGTCTTAGGTTGTTCTAACTGTAGAGAAATCTTACCCGTCTTTGACTACCAGCCTAATTACACACCAAAGCCGGGGGTGGGATGGGGGGGGGGGGGTGGTTTGCCACGTACCTTAAGACCATGAATGTTAGCAGCCAGACTTTGGAAACCTTCCATTCCACTGCAAACAATACAAGGAAGAATCAAACATAAAATTAATAACATTCCTCCCGGTACAATCAATCCATACAAGATGTGGGAAAAATCTGGCCAGGAGGGAAAGAAATCTTTTAACTGATTAAGAATATCAGCAGCATTTTGTGCCGCATCAATATTTAATGGTGTAGAATCCTGTAAACTTAAAATCTCTCTACATAATTCTCGTAAGTCTAGAGAAAAGTTCTCATGACTCCAAATACCTTGTAAATGTTGAACTTTTTCCCACCCATGGGTGCTCTCATTATAAGCCTTAGAAGTAACACAGATCCATTCAAAATAATCGTGACATTGTAAATAAGACCTAACCTTCAACCCTTGAATTTGATCTCCCAAATAATTTACAGTTGAAAACAAAGCATCTAATTTTTGCTCTATCTTTAAATCAGTATTTTCTTGAGTACCTAAGGTCTGCGTAACATTTTTAGCCAAAACATTAATATATTGAGCTGTCTGAATCTCTTGAGTCAGGGCAACAGCAGCAGTAGCTGCAGCGGCAATGACTGTTATCAACGCAACAATTCCAGCAATAATTAGCCCAAAGACTCTTTTTTGGTGACTCAATGCCTTTTTAAGTTCAAGCAATATCTGAAGTCCAGGATCAGAATACCATTCATTACTAACATTTACAGGAAGCAATACATAATATGGTTGTTTTAAAATCATTACCTTAGTCTTCTTAGGAAGGTTAGTAATACAATTAGTCAAGTTACAATTAATACAGGTAACATTAAATTGTCCATTATCTTGCCATATAATAGTCAAGTTGTCTACCAATAATACACAGGGAGTGTCAACACAAAAAAGTTACGTTTTGTTTAACAAGCATATTTGTAGGATAAGGTTCTATTTCATCCATAGCCACCCCCAATTTCCAAATGTACAACTGTCTCTGTCCAGAATCAGACCACCACATTCTCACCAACAATGCATGTTCGGTGACACTGGAGGAGGAAGTGGTCGAGGAAGAAGTAAAAGAGGAAGATATGTCCATTGGATTTGACCAGTCCAAGATATAGCGAGAAGTCCCAATTATGTTAGTCCAAACAGCCTTTTCACTTACACATCTCTGCCATGGAAGAGTCTTATTAGAACATTTAGGAGCTCTGCAGGGATGAAAAGCCTGTGGATGTAATTCAGAGCCCGTATGTTCCACTCCTGTAGGAAGAGAGAGACGGTCCCTCCTTACCGCAGATGGGCGAGATGTTATGGGCTTCCCTTGTCTGGTGCTTAGAGTGACAGTGACACACCTAGAGACAGAGTCTTGCTTCACAAAACACAGAGGCACCCCGTGTCCTATGCCTGTATAATTGTACATTTTACTGACCTGTTCCATACCATGTGAAACAGGTGGAAATCAAGCATTCTGGTGTCATTAACAAAGACCATAACTTTTCCTTGTTCCCCCGTGGCAGGATGTAACAAAGAAGGGTCTGGAACAAAAGCCCAATGAATTTTTTCTTTAGCCTCTGATATCAGCATCATCATCAAGCTCAGCAGCCACAGGAACTTGTTCAGCGGTCCGGACCAGTCGTTTCACCGCACACCATCTTCTTCCTGCGAAAAAATGCAAACATGCCTTCGTCCCCATGTCAATATGGGGTCGGGTCCATTCCGTTTTCCAGTCACTGGATCTTTCCAATGAACGTAAGCAGGATGCATATTAAGTTTGAGGATGCCAGAACCTATCTGCTGCAGAGTTCCCCTTAGCATCCAAATTTTAAAAATTTAAGACAAAAAGAGCTTGTGCTAATTGATTATGGAGTGTCAGGGGTATAACTCCCCCTTTTTTATTTTTTCCAACTGAGCTTTTAATGTTCCATGAGCACGTTTAATAATTTCTTGGCCTTGTGGGTTGTAGGGTATTCCGGTTTTATGGTTAATATCAAAAGACCGGCAAAAGGATTGAAAAGCTTTACTTGTATAGCCAGTACCATTATCAGTTTTAATATGTTTTGGAACACCGTAACAGCAAAAGCTTTTAAACAATGAGCAATTACATGTCTTGCAGCCTCACCAGTAGCTGCAGATGCAAAAAGAAATCCTGAACACATATCTATGCTAACATGTACATACTTTAAATGACCAAATTCAGAAATATGTGTGACATCCATTTGCCAAAATTGATTAGGAATGAGCCCATGAGGATTTACTCCCAAATGAGGCACAGTCAAAAATTTTGGACACGTGTGAGATTGTTTACTAATCTGACGAGCTGCTTCTCAAGTAATTTTAAACTGATGTCGAAGGCACCTACTATTTTGACGATGAGTGGCATGTGATTGTTGTGCAAGGTTTTCTGGGGAAGGTGTTACTGCAACGACAGGAGTCAATACATCAGCACGAGCATTTCCTTCAGCCAAGGGTCCTGACAACTGAGAATGAGCTCTAGTGTCCTGTATAATAAGGCAATCGTCGTCTTCTCATCCAGAGCTGGATTTCTAAAAATAACTGTAAAACATGAGAGTTGGTAGCACTTAATTGTTCCGTAGTTTCCAGCAAAGGAAGAGTACAAGCAATATATTGACTATCATTTTATAGATTAAAGCTTTGGTCACATAGGGCAGAAAATACAGCAGCAACTGCTTTCAATTCAATAATTTGAGCCGAAGCAGGGGAACGATTTATAATGTCTTCCTTATTATTAATGACAAAAGAAGCCTTTCCATTAGAAGAGCCATCTGTAAATATCAACACAGCATTTTCAATAGGCTTTTGTCTTACACTCATAGGAAATAAAAAGGAATGGGCTGTGGCAAATTGTAGAAATTTATCTTTCAGATAATGATTATCAATAATTCCATAATAACAAGCAAAGGCTATTGGCCAAATATCAGCAGTCTGTATTAATCAATCAATCTGTTTTTGAGTATAAGGCACAATAAAATAACGAGGATCACATCCAAAATATTTTTTGGACTCTAGTCTAGACTTTTGCACTATCACTGCTACAGCCTCATAGTAAAGAGTTATGCTCTTTTCAGGGGAAGCTGGCAAGTGTATCTACATCAATGGCTTGTCTTGCCAGACAACTGCAGTAGGTGTATATGTAGTGGGTAAAACACAAACACCCCAAGGTTTGGAATAATCAATATAGGTAATAGTTTGTTGTTCAATAGCTCATTCTACCTCTGCTAGAGCCTTTGGTGCCTCAGCTGTCAAGAGATAAAGGGGAATTAGGGCTAGAAGGTCCTTGAAGGACGGTAAACGAAGGCTTAAGATCACTCGTGGTTCATTTTAAATAAGGACGCAGCCAATTAATGTCTCCTAATAATTTTTGAAAATCATTTAAAGTTTTTAAATTATCCACACATAATTGTATCTTTTGAGACTTAATTGTCTTGGGATAGAGGAGATGCCCTAAATATTGATAAGGTGAACAACGTTGTATTTTTTCTTGGACTATAATAAGGCCACATCTGGATGTAGAAAGGGATTAATTTTTATTATTTAAATTTTTTAAGCTTAAGGAATATAGCTTATGACATCAAATTTTAATCTCTACATTGTTTTATCTATATTTGTCTAGTTTTAAACCTAGGCTTTATATATTTTAAGAAGACCACAAGGATTAGTACATAGTATTTACCCTTGTTTTGGATATATAGTAGGCACTTAATATTTAAAATATTTGTATGTCCTTTATCCTTTAAAAATAAATCTTTAAGTACCTCAGAGAGATGTTTAGTTATTTTTATGGTACATGTTATGTATAAAGAACAGCAGAAATCTCAGTAACATGAACATATTATCCTGAGGTGGCATTTTAAAGGTAACCAAAAAGGTAAATAGCCCTTTTGCCTTTTAAAGCAGAGATAACCAGCTGTATTAACAGTAAATTATCATTTACTTGTACCAGCATTTCCATTAATATCTAAGATTATGGAAATATAATAAACTGGCATACAACACTTTTATGAATAGAGTATATAAATGTTATCATTTAAATTATCAGAGCTTTATATCAAGCATCATTATTAAATACCATTATTATCTAATAAAATTAGTCAAATTTTCATCAGAAAGACGAAAATTTGACAATACTAAGAATATAATTTTTGTTAGTTAATTCAGTATAAACATAAACTCATCCAAATTTACCACCTTAAGACAATAACTTTGAGTAATTATAACTGAGAGCAAACTGTCTAATTAAGAATCTCAATTTTAAATATACCATCTTTAATATTAACATTATACTTGGAAATACTATGTTTATACTTTTAAGAGCAAGAATTCTTTACCAGAGTTAGTATATCAATAAACTAGATTGGCCAAACACCAACTGTGAGAGACTATCTGCTTAAAAAACTTATTTGTTATTTTGGCCAGACCAGATTGAAATGACTATTTACATTACCCATAACTCTGTACTCAAAATGAAAATCTGTCTTGCTTATATTTGACAGGATAAACTGGCAAATTAGAAAACAGTTTCTTTTCTGTCAAAAATGTTTTAAATTTATATATATTATAAATTATTTAATAAATGGTATTTACACATTTTATGTTAGCTGGCTGTAATAAACCCCTACCTTGTTTTAAGTTTCTAATCGCACAGTTCCTTTCTCTGGGAACATTGGCACAAATCTTTTGTAACTTTAAAAAATTGCTGCAGCTTTTTCTCTGTTACCTTAATTCCCCGAGCTTTTAACACAGCCTGGCCTTGGATCAGAAGCCCAGAGCTTCAAAAAGAGACTTTCTACTCCCAGAGAAGGAAGATGCAGGTAGCAGCATTCAGAGCACAGAGCAATATCTAACCAGGTCAACAGTTTTGTGCAGGATTTTTTTTTTTTTTTTTTTTTTTTGTAGCCAAGTGGCCTATTCTCTTCCATCTATCTCTGGTAAAAGAAAACAGGGTGAAACCACGGAAATCTCCATCTAGATCTTGTTCTCTGGTAATATCTATGTGCCTACATAACATCATTTTTCTTTTTTCTTTTTTATTGAGACAGGGTCTCACTGTGTAGCCCAAGCTGGTCCTGAACTCACTGTATAGCCCAGGCTAGCCTTGGACTCCCAGCAATCCTCCTGCCTCAGGCTCCAGAATGCTAGGATTAGAGGCATGTGCCACCACGCCTTGCTTATATGCTCCTGGGAAATTGAACCCAGGGCTTTATGCTTGCTAGGCCAAGTGCTTTAACCACTGAGCTACACCCAGGCCCCGGAGATCTACCTTGTTACCCAAAGCTTATCTATACCTGCATGGACTACTTCTGGACCACATACACTTTCTGCCCATCTGCCTGCCATTTCTTTCTTCCTTCCTTTTTTTTTTTTTTCCATTTTTAAAGGCTGATTTTAATTATTACATTTTAAGGCTCACATTTTTCCTTTCTCTCTCCCTGCCACTTTCCCTACACTCTCCAAACAGACTGTCAAAATACTCTGGGATCCCAGGCCTAAGTGAGAATAAAATCACTTTAGAATATCACCCCATCAGGAAATTTGACTCTTCTTTTCTTCCCCTCTCTCATTTCCCTTAGTCACGAAGAAAGTTCCCGCATTAGACAGTCTTCTCCATAGGGGTGAGCCCCATGGAGAAAGGTTGGGAAACAGGTTTGGAGGGCCCTAGTGGAACCTGGGAAGCCAGGTGCACCAAAAGGTTTCCTCTCTGCAGCCCAGGGCAGGACTGCCTCAGCCTGCCCCCACAAGCGAGGCCACCACACCGCCCCAGAGACTTTCACCAAGGGCAGGGCCCATGTGCAGTGTATTCATATGCTTTGTTAGACATGTAGCGAACACTTAAAAAGGAACAAGCTCTGGGGATGACTGAAGACCTGTTACCCACCAGTGAGGCCTTGAGTAACTAACCCCCCACCTCAGGGGTCTCATTTCCCCATTTATACAGTGATGGACCAACTACTATCTGAAGACCCTCCCCAACAACTCTATCCTTCTTTGAAGTTAGGGGAGCATATGGATTATGGGTTGTTCACAGGAGGGCTGGGGCCTGGCTGTGGACAAAATCACCTGGAAGATGGGAGAGAGCTCCATGTAGTGATCTAGGATGGGTTGAGCGGGTGGTTCCATCCCTTGAAAGCCTGGAGTTGGTAGCTGACCTTGACACTGATGTCAGAGCAGTCCTCCTTACAGAGCTTCAGGGTCACTGCACAAGGTGGGGATAGAGCTGGATATGGAGGAAAAGCTGAAGAAAATACTTTTAACTTCAGTGTAGTCATTAAGAAATAAAAAACTAGGGCTGGAGGTTTAGTTCAGTGGTTAGAGTCCTTGCCCAACAAGCGCAAGGTCCTAGGTTTGATTCCCCAGCACCAACTTGTGCTTGATGGCTCACACCCGTAATCCCCGCACTCAGGAGTCAGAGGCAAGAGGATTACCATGAGTTTGAGGTCATCTTGGGTTATGTAGTGAGTTCAGGACCAGCCAGGACAAGAGTGAGACCCTGTCAAAAAGAAACAAACAAACTATAAGGGCCTGAGGGATGGGGAACTAAGTGGTTAGAGTATCTGCCCTGCATGCACAAGGCTCTTGAGTTTGATTCCCCAGAACCACGTAAAAATTAACCAGGCATGGTAGAGCATGCCTATAATCCTAGCAATCAGAAGGCTGAGGCAGGAAGATTGCCATGAGTTCAAGGCCAGCCTGTACTACACAGTGAGTTCAGGACCAGCCTGGACTATAAAGTGAGACTCTGTCTCAAAAAAAAAAAAAAAAAGAAAAAAAGAAATGAACAATGAAAGTGAATGGTAAGTCAGGAGTCCCAAGCATCTTCCACACCAGCCAGCCTGAAGGACAACCTTCTTCAAGCAACGTACCAAGATCTTGTGGGAAAAAAATGCCCTTCATCAGCCATGGCCTCAGGTTTCCTAAGTCCTTATGGTTCTCACCCCACTCACAGGGGGCAGCCAGCCACGAGGGGGAAAGCACTGGCTCAGGCCTTATTTGGAGGGCAGATGCGAGCCACAGGAGAGCAGAGCCATTGTCACATTTGAGTTTTCAAAGATCCTTCTCAAAACAGCATGGACCACACAGGAAAGAAGTCAAAACCTAAAATGAGGAGAGTGCTGAGGATGCCATCTGCCGTGTTCTCTGCTCAAGTGCTAACAGCTCCAAACACATGACACTAAGGGAGCGTAATTCCCTAGTGGAAAATGCAGTTGTGTTTTTACTAAAGGCCAATGATGTGCTGGAAACTCATAAACCAATTAGCAATCGCCATGGAAGCAGATATGAAGTCAGAGCACAAATTATGAGTCTGTTTATAAATGGATCCTTACAGGTCCAAAGTTCTAGGTCCTTTTAGGCTGACAAATATATATTTTTCATACATATAAAAATCTCTTTAAATAACTTCTTTTTGTTTTTACCTTTCAATTGTTCCATTCTTTGGATGCTGACTTCCAGAAATGCCTTTCGGCCCATTGTTACTATTAAGTTAAGGTTAGGTAGTATAATATTACTGATTAATCATTAAGAAAAAATAAGCAATTGGAGCTTTTACCATTTTGTCAGCTTCTAGTAAGCTCGGAGATACAGTGCTTTAGTCCATTTCTTTCTTTTTTTTAATGGCACTAGAAATTGAACCCAGGACCTCCTGTATGCAAAACACACGCTCTACCACTGAGCCATCCTGCTCCCAGCCTGGTCTCTTCCATTTGGATTTCTGATATAATTACCTACATCTCTCAGACATGCTGTGGCTCTTGATCTACTGTGATTATTTCAATTGCCTCATTTGTGTGTACGGGCAGGTATCCGACATTGCCTATCTTTCAGATCTCTTCTGAGCATCACAGGATCCTTTGGACTCTTGTCTATACTGCTCCACCCACCCCTGCTGTGTGTGGAAGGGCAAGATGGGCTCTCCAAGACGGCAGCTGCTGTTCTGGTGCCAACAGCGACTCGGACAGCCCCTCATCTCGGAGCACTCATGTCCACATCCACTGTGAGGTTGAACAGTGTCTCTCGGCGGCCTGGGCGTGGAATTTCCTGAGGCTGGGCTGGGCAAGACCCAGAGAGAGGGCCCGCCTAGCCTGCGTGACTCCCTCTGGGCTCCCTACAACGTGTCCCCAAGGGGGCACTTCCCAGGGCCTGCCTCAGGCATTCTCCAGTTCAAAGGGGCTCGTCTGTGGCACTGGCCAGGGTCCCTCAATGCCCTGACTCCACACTCCGTGCAGCACATCCCCAGGCCTGAGTCTGCTGTCCTTCCAGAAGGAGGGCTTGGAGGGGACACTGGGATGGAAGGAGAGGAGCGAATGGAGACAGAAACCATAAATTCTGAGCACAGGTTACCTGGAGCAGCTCCTGTACCACACAGAACAGAAACTTGGGCCCAGAGAGAAAAGATGCCTGCACACCGCCACACAGGCCCCAGCAGGCTCACTGTGCCTGGAAGCGGTAGATCTGCCGTCTTCGGCCTCCATGCCTGGTAATGATTCCCACTTTGGAGTCCACTCTCTCTACAGGAAGCAGCAAGCTGACTCAGGGGCGGGTGCTGAGACTCAGCATTGGGAGCTCTGACTGGGTACCAGTGATGCTCCGGAGGGGAGCTTCCTGAGAGCCCACCCTCCCAGTAAGTGTCAGGTAAGGGTGAGGGACTCTGGCAGGTTATCCAGTTGAGACACAGGAGAGAGGGAGAGAAGCGCTCTCTCTCTCTCTCTCTCTCTCTCTCTCTCTCTCTCTCTCTTCCCCCTCCATAGCAGAGACATGGAAAAGGAGCTGCCTTCCTGAGTCTTCTTTCAAAAACTGCCCACAGCCCCGAGGAGCCGCTCCAAAGCCCCCATCCCCAGCTAAGTGCGGATGTGACACTTTAAGTCCCCCAAGCCCACTTTCTTGGCATAGTTCACACTTAACAGACCCCAATGACAAGGGAGCTGGGATCTCAAGCACCAGGCCCCACACCAGCTCCACCCCAGGCTTCACTCCCTGGCCCCAGTGAAGCCAGGAAGGAATGACTGGAACACCCCGGGGGAGGTGCCAGGCGGCCTATGACCTGCCTGAGCCACTGCAGTTGGGCAGGTGGTTTCAAAACACAAAGGTATACCCACAGGGCTGCTGATGCCAGTGTCAACGCTGGGGGTGGGGGGGTGAAGGTCATGGACACCTTCAGGCAACAGCAGATCCTGAGCTAAACAAGACAGCGGGATGGGACCACATGACTTCTGGGTTAGTGGTGGCTGATTCATGCACACATTCGATGGGCAGGTGTCAGGTATCTCCAGCATGGAGAGGTTCTCTGAGTCCTCAGGAGACAGCAGGGAAAGAGGCAAGTCTCTGTTCCCGTGGGAAAACAGACGACTGGCAAATAAACGAGGAATAGCGATCTATCGTGTCCTCCGTGATACAAATAGCATAGCCCAAGGTGATAGCGACTAGAAGGCTAATTAGACTAAGAAACCAGGGACAGCCTGGCGGATGAGGAGGGGTTGAAGTTGAAACCTGTTAACAAGAAAAGGCTGGCTATGTGAACATCTGGCAAAAGAGCATTTCAGACAAAATGCATGGTTAGCACAAAGGGCCTGTGGCAGGATGGAGTTTGGATGATGGGAGGAACACAAAGATCAGCGGGAGAGGAGCATATTTAGTGAGAGAGAGGGTAGTAACAGAATGTGGGAATTGAAGGATGGCCAGGGCCAGGTCACAAATAGCTCTGTAGGACACAGCGAAGAATTCAGATTTTACTGTTGGTGCAACCATCGCTGGTTTCAGGCAGCAGAGTGAAGAGATCACTGTGGCTGCTAGGGGACCTGGACTACAGGGAGAGGACCAGGGAAGCCTGCCCTGGGCCAGCAGTGGGCCCCGCCAGAGACACAGGGCGGTGTTGTGGAAGCTGAGCCAACAATAACTAGTTGGTGAGGTGGCGGAGGAAAAATACGTAAACAAATTGCGGGATGGCTCTTAAGTGTTTTCCTGAACTCTGAGTGGGTGATGGTGCCACCTGCCAAGACTGAATGCCTGGGGGAAGGTTGGTGGTAGCGAAGGGTGGGTGCGAACCAGAGGTCCGTGGTGGGCATGTCCACTTCGAGACACCTGTGAACAGCAGCCAGAGGGGTGCCAGGGGGCAGCAAGCTTGTTGTGCACCGGGGAGGGCGGGGCAGACAGACTCCACGGGCTCGTGAAGGTCAGCTGCGGGAGGAAGCACAGAGGCCCCAGGGTTCAAAATAACTGCCATCCCGGCGCTAAATCCTTTGCACATCTTCCCTCATGCAATCCTTTTTTTATAAACTTACATTCTCCTTATTCACATACATTATCCATTCTTATGAACATGCATCTGCTACTTTTCCTACTCACTTGTAAGAGCTATTATCTACCCCAGAGAAACTGGTGATGTGTCCGGTACTGTTCTTTACGTGGCTCATTTTTACTGATGAACATATGCTCTTCTCCCCTTCTACACGTCTGTGTAGTCAAACTGATTTTCATGACTTTCAAGTTTTGTGCCATGCCAACTCACTCAAAGATTTTTTCATTCACTCATGCCTTCTCAAATTTTTTGTTCTTTCTTGTTTTTTTGAGATAGGATCTAGCTCTACGCCCAGGCTGCTCCTGAACTCACTATAGAGCCCCGGCTACTCTTGGACTCACGGCAATCCTCCTGCCTCAGCCTCCTGAGTGCTGGGATTACAGGCATGTGCCACCATGCCTGGCTTATGTGGTGCTGGGGAACTGAACCCAGGGCCTTGCACTTGCTAGGCAGGCACTTCAACTACGATACCACTCCTCCAGCCCCTGTTGTTTCATTTCTTATACTTGCATCTTGATTTCTGGACTTCGTACGTATGGAATAAAACAAGGATGCAGCTTTGCGTTTTTCTCTTCAAATAGCATGGCCTCTTCTTTTGTTTCATCTTATAACAGGGATCCATGCAGACTGATGTTTATAGCAGCACAACTTATAAAAGTTAAATACTGGAAGCAGCCAATATATCCATCAACAAATAAGCGGAAAAAGAAAATGTGGTATTTATACACAAGAGTTCTATTCTCCCATAAAGAAAGATAAATTTGAGTCATTTGGAGAATGGCTGCACCTTGAGATGATTAGGCTTAGAGAAATGATCAGACATAGAATTCTGTTGCTACGACTCTTCCATGGGCAAAGGAGGAAGCAAACACGAGTGGGTCTGGGTCCCTCATCTTGCAGTTCCCAGTCACACTCCTTCTCTCACAAAGTAGTGAGGATATAGGGAAAAAAAGCAATAAAAGGCAAATTCACTTGCTCCTTTCACTACATGGAATACTCCTGTGACATCAGGTGCCCAGAGGTGGCCTCACACACTGGGCAAGTGGACTCCAGTTTGATGTCCTCTAGCTCTGTGCAATACTAAAACTAGCTGCCTGGACACAGTGTCCAATCTCACAAGTGGAGAGCTCAGTTTCCCCAGGCTGCCCCCCTCTGAGCTTCTGATGTCCAATGCAAGGCCAGGGTTGCTTTACCTGTGCTTCTGACCCTCTGTTATAAATTGGGCACCCCACAACCCTTCCTTGGGCTCAATTAATTTACTGGAGTCACTCACAGTACTCAGGGGAAACATGTACATTTTACCTGTTTACCAGAAAGGGCACTGCAAAGTGAACAGATGAGCTGCATGGGGCAGGGTAGGCAGAAGGAGTGCAGAGTGTCCATGACCTCTCCTGTCACTCTTCTTCCAGGAACCTCCATCTCTTTCATGTTCTGGAATGCCCCAGGACCTTGTCCTTTTGGGTTTCATGGAGACTTCAATACATAAGCATGCTATGGAACTTAAGACCAAAGACAAAGTGAAAGAGGGGAGTAGGGTGGGGGATGAGGGAGGGAGGGGTGAGTAGAGGGAGGGACAAAAGGAGAGTGGGAAAGCCCTTGTCACCTTGACAAGATACGTATGCGCACAAAATGCTCAGCTTCATTGTAAACCTTGAATTTTGCACACATACGTATCAATAAAATGTGAGAAAAAAATAAAAAAACACATAAGCATGACTGATTACATGACTGGCTACTGGCGATCAATACCACCTTCAGCCTCCTGTCCTCAGAAAAGTCCCAACCCTTAAATCCTGCCTTGCTCTTCCCTGTAAACAGCTCCATCCTAAAGCTACTCAGAAGCAGCCAGCCACCAATCACTAGTAAATAGGAAAATGTGCCTCTCTGCAGATTCCAAGGATTCTCGCATTTGTGTGTCAGGAAACAAGAGACAGAGAACAAATACGTTTTTCATAATATCACAGCAGGCATCTATACTTTCTTTCTATTT
>PVKB01007353.1:0-37244 GCA_004027205.1 Ctenodactylus gundi | reverse complement strand
GCACACTGAGAACATATATGTGTTTCTACGTATGTACCTATATAGGTGTATAAACAATGTTTATAGCATGTGTAATCTGATATGTGTGTATATGGTAATACAAATATATAGTATTATATAGCATACCACATATAAATGAATTACAATTAATATCAATAGCATATAATAAAGTATATTTTTCAATAACACAAGTAGGCTTTGTGTACTCTGTATTTATAATATAAATATAGCATATAGTACATATATGTACACTGTATGTTACATGCAATGTGTATATCAAGTAATACATACACATGTACTGCACATACAATATAAGTGAAATCCTCTCACTGTAAAAACACTTATTACCAACTATAATGTGTGTCAAGCTCCATTATCTACAGAGAATGTGCGTTAGGTGTTGTGGCTAAGATCTGGAGTGTCCCCCAAAAGTCTCATGTATTTTAATGTTATGGATTGTCTATGGAGCCATGTAATGTTGGTGGACTGGGGTCTGGTCTGGAGGGGTGAATTGCAGTTGTTGGGATTGGGGCGTGCGAGTTAAGACTAAGGGCATGTGAGTTAAGACTAAAGGCATGTGACTTAAGACTAAAGGCATGTGAGTTAAGACTAAGGGTGTGTAGTGGCCACACCTTCGATACCCAGATGCAGGAGAGACTAAGACTGGGACTTGGACTAGTCTTGACTAGTCTCACTTGCCTGTCTGTTTGTGATGTCCTGAGAAGCTGCCTCCACCCCTCTGCCTCTGCCATGTACTTCAATTGCTGCTGGCCACCCCTGAATGGACTGTGACCATCTGAAATTGTAAGCTAAAATAAACCTTTCCTTTTCCTAGAATTGTAGGTGTCAGATATTGAGTCACAGCAATGAAAAAGTAACTGAGACATTAGGTCTAGAGTATGTATCCAAATTTTTCTCTTAAAAAATGCAAGAGATCAAGATTAGACAAGGAGACCAATTAGACTTTTTTTAAGCTCATGTTTATCCAGGTCAAGCTAATATAGAAAATCAAACAGACCATCCTGTTCTCAAAATAGTCATGAGGCTACAACTAAAATAATAAGATTATACCATTACTAGTATCAGAGCCATTTGTAAAAGAATTAACATGTATGTTCATTAGACCTCTTTTTTAAGGTTTCAACTCTCTCTGTTTATATATTACTGAATGAAAAAAACTCACAGAAAATAGTCACTTCTTTACAAAATTATTGTTGTGGTTTGGATTTGCAACATCTCCCAGAAGCCTCTTGTTTGAAAAGTGTTTCAGTCTCAGAGTTTAATCCATTGTTTTTGCACATGTAAAGAGGTGTGACTTGACCCAGAAGTGGCAGATAACTGGGGCGTGACCTGCGTGTGGCAGATCCCTGGCAGACTGACCTGAAAATGATGTATTACCTCAGAACCTCCTTGCTTTCCTGGTGTCCTGTTGCCATGCAATAGCAGCTTTCCTCCAGCCTCTCCCATGCCTATGATTCCACCATTGCCAGCTGCCTATAAATACACTGAGATATTCACAATCAGTGAACTCAAATAAACCTTTCCTCCCTAAAGTGGAGGGTGTCACATATTGTGTTAGTGCAATGAAAAAGTAGCTAAGACAGAAATTTGTATCAGAGAAGTGGGGTCATTGCAGTGGTCTAACTTGGGCATGCAGTTTAGAAGCCTATGGGAAATAGTTTGTGGGAAGAGTTTGGAAAGGTTTGTCTGTGTCAGCTAAAGAAACCTCAGGATTCAAGCCAAAAGGGAGACATTGGTTCGAGATCAAAGAGCAGAATATTTTTAGAAGGGTAGAGAGATGGCAGATGGGAAGGTAGACTCTATTGACAAATTGCCTAGAAACCATGCATGCAACTCTGTGACAATGTCCTGAAATGTTGCCTAAAACTGACATTAAAAGAAGTGAAAAAAATAGCCTGGTGGAGGAAATTTCAAGGCAGCCTAATGTTCAGCCTATCACGTGGTTATCGCTTTCTGCTTGTAGCCAGCTCTACGCTAAAAAGCAGAAGAAAGAAGCAGAGGAAAACGATGTGAAATGGTTGCTGTCTTGAAGGACTGAAAACAACTGTAAGTTGAGCAACAGAGAGCCTGGTTGCTGAAGAGATGAGCATTATAAAGAAGCCAAGTACTCTGCATCAGGGCTACAGGAAAGACACTTTGGGGAAGATCAGGGAATCGGCAACAGCCTATCCTTCACTCAATCAAGAGAGCAAAGCCAAAAAAAAAAATGCTTTTACAGGATTGCACCAGGTAATCCTGCAGGGCAAACTAGGGGGAAATTTTTCCTAAGGACGTCAGCCACAGACACTTGAGTCTATTACAGTCGCCATCTAAGGTGCTAGACTAATGCTCAAGCCAGTGACACACTCTGACAACATCTATCTGGTATGGCTTCTGTAAGAATGCAAGAACTGTGGGGCTAGGAAGGATTCAACTCCAATTTCTGAAGAACTCTGAGCCCAAGCAGTGTGTCCCGGAAGTGGCCTTGCCTGAAATTGTGAATATGAACACAGGAGTGCAATGAAGACATCAGAAATTTGAAAATTCTAGGAACTTGCTTCCTTTTCAGAAGAAGGCCACAGTCTGGGAGAAGAGTTAGCCCAAAAGAGAACCAGGAGGTTCCAGCAAGAGACATTGGCATAAGGTGGGGCCACTACGTGACTCTGGAGCTCCTGTCAAACCGAGGGTGCTAGGCACGGTGCTACGGACCTTTGTTCATGCATTGGTTCAATTTTTTTTTTCTATCTTCCTCTCCTTTTCTCGAATGAGTCTGTTCACTGAGTGTCGCTGTATGTTGGAAGTGTTTACTTTTCTTCGAGTCTCTCTGGAGGTCAGAGGGAAGATTTGCTTGAGTCTCATGGAAGACTTTGGACCTGAACGTACCACCACTGGAACTGTTGAGAATTTAGCAACTCGTAGAGACAGGCTAAAGGCATTTTGCATAAGGAGATAGACAAGTGTCCTTTTGAGATGAGGAATATTGTGGTTGGAATTGGGAATGTCTCCCAAAAGCTTCATATTTGTAAGGTAGTACAGCCATGGAGGTTAATCCATGAATTTCCTTTGCTGGTGGGATGAGGAGCTTGTCCCTGAAGAGGTGGATCGCTGGGCTCTTCACCTGGAAAACATGGACCACTGGAAGCTTCACCTGAAGGGAATATAGTGGCTCTTCCATCCCTTCCTCCCTTGGCTTCCTGGTGCCATTTCATAAAGAGCATTCCTGCAGTTTGGGGTCTGCCATGTGTTTCCCCTATGCTGACCACCTCTAAATGAACTGAGACCTGAGCTAACAGACAGCTTTCTTCCATTAAGCTGGGAATGTCAAGTATTGTGTCCTAGCAATCAAAAGGGAACTAAGATAATCATTGATCATATTGAATATGTATTTGAATGTGGGCTGCCTTGTAGAGTCTTTCAAGTCTCTCAGAAAAGAATATTGGAAGTGTTTTCACACAAGTATCACAGATCACCCTGCTCAGCTACGTTGTAGTTGTAGATATTTCGCTCCTTTATTCGGATTTATGTTATAACTTTACTCTCTACAATGCACTCTCCTTTCCCAAACTGTCACTCCAGAACCTCATTGTTTCCCCGAGCTGACCCGTGTGGCCACTGTTCTCTCAGCAGTCTCATTCTGCACACTGCCCTTACCAGGATGTCCCTCACCAAATCCTCGCTGGTCTGTTGCATTCTGTGTGACGATACACCACTCACAGCTGAGTGCCTCTTGCAGGCTACGTGGAGACTCTTGGAGAATCATAAGCTAGGTTATTTTCCCTAGATTTATAATAGCACAAGATCATTATAAATGAATTTAAAATGGCGACAAGAAAGAAATTTAAAGTATCCATAACATTTATTTTTATCACTTTTTCATGGATCTATCATTTTCCTGTGCTTTGTTTTTCCAAATGTTCTTATTTTGGAGAATCTCGAATTGCAGGAATAGTACCAAGAGAATTCCACTAAGGACCTGTGTGCTGTGCTGCCAGTCAAAAGTAATTATCACATGGACACCTTTCTGTTCGAATGTTCTCTCTCTGTGTGTGTATCTATCTGTCTCTCTCTCTCAACCAGCATGTATCCTTCTTACAAACATACATACACATTCATACACACACACACATTTGACACCATGATACAGAAATGATACTAACCTCTAACACCTTAGCCTGTCTTCCAAAGGATCTTCTACAGAACCACACGATAATGACAATGCTCAAGAAATTCGAAAATGATTTGTAATACCATGTAATATACAACCAACATTAGATGTCCCAATTATTTCATAAGTGGCTTAAAATTTATATCAGCATTTGTAATAAATGTTTCATTCTGAATCCAAGTAAAAACGGATTTTTAGGCAGTTTTGTTTTAAATGATCCATCGCTGCAAGGACAACACTCCCTGACATGATGCTTGCAAAATAATCTTCAGTAGAGCTGGGTATGGCTGTTTCCTTATACTCAGGTTCGGATTGACTTTTCTGCAAGAATGTAACACAGCTGATGAGGTCTGCTTAGTGCATCACATCAAGAATTGCATGACATCAGTGTCCCCCACTTTTGGTGATGTCAAATTTGATCACCCAACTAGTATGGTGTCCACCCCTCTACTCTGTTGATCACTTACTGTTCTCCTTTTTAATTAAAGTGGTAGTATTTCTTCTGCCTTTAATATGACAACATGAAAATTACTGTGAATCTACAGTTTTGTATCTTGATTTTTAACTTAATGTGTATTCATATATAAATGTCTCTGTTATTAAATACTTGCTTTTTGTCTGGGAGCATAGCTCAATGGTTAAAGCACTCACATGGCATGTGCAAGGCTATAAGTTCAATTTCCCAACACCATATACAATTTACATGCATGGGGTGGCACATGCCAGTCATCCCAGTACTTTGGGAGTCTGAGACTGGAACACTGTTTTAAGCTTGAGGCCAACGTGGGTTACCAAATGAGGTCAAGAGTAGCCTGGACCATAGAGTAAGTGGCATAAAAATGGCTTTGCCACACACATTCATCTTTTCTCTGCTGCTGGTAACGCAATATCACAGACCAGGTACCTGTTAGCTCATGGTTCTGAATATGCAAACTCTAGGCACTCCCAGTCCCTGGGAGCTCTGGCCCTTGTGTGGTGGTAAGACCCCCACAAGGCACTATAACTGAAGATGACTTTCCTGCTAGAAAAGTCCCCACATGTTACAGGGCACCCTGTGACAAGACACAGGACATACATGTGTGTATATGTGTCTGCCTGCTTTCTGTTCCGATTCTTCATGCTCAACATTCTGGGTGCTCAGCATCCTGAGCTCAGCTATGAACCTGGGAAATCCATGGCACATCTAGGATGGCCCCTGTCTGACACACGGGTATTGCTTCCAGGACCTGGAGCAACGCTCTCTTACATGTCTTGGAAGCAACACTCTTTTACATGTTGGCCATCATTCTACTTTTAAACTAAAAATCTACATCCACGTTAATTCATTTGGAAGTAGTTTCTCAAATTATGCATCTATGATACAATATTCCATCATATGAAAATGTTATCTGTTCATTTAGGAAATTTTTCATCCCAAATGCATCATTGTTGATGGCAATTGATATCTTAGTATGTTTCTTCTAGTTCAAATTTAAAAGTTATTATGAAATGTGAAATTAAAATTTAATTACTGATCAGGGCTATACGCAGAATGATGCTGTATCAGTTTATGCTACCATTGCCAGTGTGTGGTGGTTATTGTTTCCATGAATCTTTACTAACCCCCAATCCCCCCCACACACACACAGAGAGACACACACATGTCCTTAATCTGAATAATATAACATAGTAGTTAGGGTATAATTTCAACTTGAGTTCATGTTTCCCTAATATTGAGAATTATCCAATGTGAAGAATCTCCTTTGTCAAAGATTTCCATGTATATTCTGTGTAATTTTCTGTTCATTTGGGGGCATGGTTTTTAAAAATTGTGGACATGTTTTAAATATTTTAGATAGTACATGTTTCCTTACATGTCACAACAATTTCACCTGTCTTTAAATTGCATGGATTTTTATAGGCATTTTTAATTACAAAATCAAATTTAACATCTCTTTAGTTTAGTGTTTACAGCTGTGAGATCGTAATTACATTATGTATCAAACTGTCAAAGGAGCATTTAAATTTTGCTACACACTCTAAGTCCTTAGGACGCCTGGGACGTAGTGTGTGAATGGCATGACACAGAGCAACAATTTTGTTTTATTCTTTTTCTATATGATGAACTAATTTTTCCAACAGCATTAACCAAACATTGTTTTCATTTCTCCCTCTCCTAGGCTAAGTTTTCACAGGTTTTAGATTTTTTTCTTTGAACCAGTTTCATCTTCCTCCTTCTTCTGATGTATTATGTAGAAACATCACATTACTCAATGAAATTAAAACTACACCAACAACTGTGAGGACAAGCATCCATCGTTACCATCATGAGTTGCACCAGCTCTTTACGTTGCTTTATTCGTCTACGTGCATTCTAGAATTGGCTCACAAAACTGCTACAAACCCTGAAGTTATGTTTTAGAATTACATTAAGACTATATGTTTACTTTAAAAAGTAGATTTGCTTACAAAATATGAGCCTTTCCATGAATGAATATTGCATGCTTCTTCGTTAGCTCAGACTTTTCTTAATGTTCTTTAAAATCTTGATATTTCCTGATTATTGCCTGACATGTTTACTCTAAATTTATTCTTACATTCAGATTGCTATCTTTGAATGTTGTGTTTTATCTATTTTCTGTTGACCCTTACTGGTATAGGAAACATCTTTAATTTTCCTCTGTTTGTTTTGTCTGCCTTATTCAGAAAGTGGAATTCTACTTTGATTTTCTAGAGAATCATTCAGTTCATCAACAAATAATAATACTTTGGTTTTTTCCATCTAATACTTGTTTGTGATATAATTTTTTCTTTTATTGGTAGCACGAACTAAAACCATTATTGTTATTGGTTAGAAATGACAATATCGTGTTTTTAAGATGGAAGGGAAATTTCTTAAATGCAGTGTTGCTATGATTTTTGGTGACTTCTATCCAGTGAATGACTTTTCCACGCATTCCAAATCTGATATGTTTTTAGCATAGTGGATAAGGAACATCAACCAGGTGTTCTTAATGTCTGTCCAATGGTCCAGTCTTATGAATTCTCCCCTTTAGTTTTCTTTAAGGTAGTTAATCCCTTTAATATTTTTATCATGATAAGTCATTTTAGAATTTGTACAAGTGAGTAAATGATTTTCTTTATATTTCGTATCTTTTATTTTCTTTATAATTCACATTTTTCATTATAGTCTATATCTTTTAATTTCTTTCTGCACATGCATCACTTTCAAAAGTTTATGAAAATAATCTCTCCTAGTGAGAAGTAAACACCAATGTCTATTCATTCCAGATAGGCCACGGCAGAGGCATCAAAGGAATAATTATAACAAAGTCCTATTTGGTGAATTAATGAGCTAATTTTTTTTCTGGAATGTCTAGTTATCCCTCCTCCCAGAATTTACACTCATAACAACTTGTCTGGACTTGAGTGGTGTTGAAACACACCCTGAATCACCGACTATGTCCAGGGGAAACAGGGTCCTAGGAGCAACATCTAGGGAAGCACTTCACCATTGTCCACGTGCCTTTCACACAGAACACCACCACCTTCCTTCCCAATACACCTTCCTTTTCCTGACCCAGTGAGCCAAAGCAAACAATTCAAGCACATTCTTGTGTCCTTACAACCAATGAGAAGCTGCGTATACAATGGTAGTCACAGAAGATCATAGTGGAACGAGGAAGCTCATAGCGCCCAGTGACATGGCAGCCACTGTGGCTTTGTGCTACTGCTCATACCTTGCATGCTTGTGGCAGTGCTGATGAGCACCAACCTACATAGTTGTTGGTCATGTAAAAGTACAACACATATAATTATGTAAGGTACCCAATATTTGACAGCGGTGATAAACAGTCATGTTATGGGTTTGCATATGCATCCTACTATACTTTTAAATTGATATATTAAAGTGTACTCCTAGGAACTAGGTGCTTAGCTCTGTGATTAGAGTGCTTACTTACGGTGCTTAGTAAGGTCAAGATCATGGTTTCGATTCCCTAGCACAACACAAGCTGGGTAAAAAGCATGCACCTATAATCCAGTACTTGGGAGGCTGAAGCAGAAGAATTGCTATGAGTCAGAAGCCGCCCTGAGATGCATTATGAGCTCAAGTATAGCCTGGACTACAGAAAGAGATGCTGTCTCAGAAAGAAAAGAAAAGAAAGAAGTGCATCCTTCTGCTTATTAAAAAGAAGTCCTGTGTAAGGCTGTCCACTGTGTCAGGCCTGCAGGAGGCTCATGCATCTTGTGTTTACAGGATCTCTCAATTGCATCATTTTGTCTTCATTTGACTGATGGTGTTTTCTTCATCACAGTCCTCAAGTGGCCAGCTCTCCAGTGCATCCACCATGCGGCCTCGGTGTGGAGTAGGCTGCACCACGTGGGTCTGTCTGTGCAGTTTACTCTTCACTATTCACTCCATGGTGCAAACACCTCATGACACCTTTCTCTGAATGAGTCTCCCGTCATTAAATCACACAAAACGGCCTGTGGGAAGACCCCTTGTCTTTGCCTTGGCTGCACTGAGGTGCGTGGCGGTCCTGCGTTTGCTTACGTCCTAGCCTGCAATCACTTGGATTGTAGGAACTGCAGAGCACTGGACAAAAACAAAGTCAAAGACCCAAGAAGAGCAATTGACCCCAACATGGAAAAGTTATACTTGAGAATGCATTTTTCATAAATTACTAGATTTCGTAAGACTATATGTTAAAAACAAATTTTCAGGCTAGAAGAGTGGCTCAGCTATTGAAGTGCTTGCCTAGCAAATGCTAGGTCCCCAAGTACAACTGCTCAGCACCACATAAGCTGGGCGTGGTGGTGCACACCTATAATTCCAGCACTTAGAAGGCTGAAGCAGGAAGATTGCCTCAAGCCCAAGGCCAACCTGGGCTCCATAGTGAGTTCAAGCTACAGAGTGAGACCCTGTCTCAAATAAATAAATAAGCAAATGCATAAATAAATTTTTACTCTGAGGACACACATGTGTGGGTATATATACTTCTATATCAGTCTGTAAATAATGTTTATAATATATGACACCTGATACATATATGTATGTATATATATTATAAAATTCTATGACTATGTAAACATAACATATGAACTATAATGAAGAGTACATAATATATATTGCTTGTATAACATACATTAGGTTTTTGTACATGGCATATATGTTATAAATATTGACATATAATATACACATGTATACTATATGTTGCATACACTGCATATATCAAGTAATACATATATATTGCATATACAATATATGTAGAATCTTCTCACTGTAAAAACACTTTTCAGCATACTGTAGTGTGTGTCAGACTCCATTACCTGCAAAGAATCTGCTTTAGGTCTAGAGTGTTTACCCAAATGTTTCTCTTAAAACAAATGAAAAGGATCACAATTAGACAAGGAGAAAAAAAAAGGTTTTTTTTCAAGTTCATGTTTTTTTAGGTCAGGCTAATACAGGAAATCAAGCAGACTGTCCTATTCTCAAAATAATTATATAAGGCTACACCTACAATAGGATAAATATCAAAATCATTTGTGAAAAAATGAACATGTACACTTAGACCTGTTTTTTAGATTTTTTCATCTCTTTTTCAGTTTATATCTTAAAGAATGAAACAAGTTACAGAAAATAGTCACTTCCTCACAAAATCACTATGGTTTGGATCTGGAATAACTCCCCAAAGACGTGCATATGGAAGTCAATCCATTGGCTTCCTGTGCTGTAAAAAGGCTGGCTTGACCAGGAAGAAGCAGATCCCTGGGGCATCTGCAAGGGGCAGACCACTGGGGGACTGACCCCAAGAGATATGGTACTTCTGTCCTCCCTTACTCTTCCAGCTTCCTGTCACCGTGCTGTGAATAGCCTTTCTCCAGCTAAGCCTAATTCATGTGCTTCCACCAACCCCAGCTGCCCTTGAATGAAAGTCTGAGTAAGAAGAACCTTTCCCCCTCTAAGTTGAAGGTATAAAGCACCGTGTTCCAGAAATGACAAAGTAACTAAGACAGAAATTGATACCAGAGAAGCGGGGTCATCGTGGTGACCTAACCTGACCATGGGACCACATTCTCCTACATGACAACCACCATTTTTTAAATTTTGGACAAAAGCTGTAACACATAGTTACTTCACTCATAAATGTATATTCAGTTTCTGAGCCTGCTGTGAGAAGGAAGTAAACATGTCTTGTGAGGTCTCTCCATGAAACTGAGCTAAAAATAGCAGAAGGGGGCTCATATATGGACTCCCCCAGCAGAAGGAAGCATCAGACACCTCTCCTCTCCCAATTCCTCTCTCCTCACTTCATCTGTATCCTCTCTACTGACACCAAGGGTTGCTGTGCCTGTAGTGGCTGTGCTGGTGGCAGCGGCTGTGGCAGCTGGGGTCCTGGTGGCTGAGGCAGCCTCTCTGCAACATTACTGGGAATGTTAAAAGGTTCTACTCTCTAGGACAGAAATTTAGTCATCTTATCATTAACAAAAAGCACACTGAAATATCACATCTTGGACAAAGAAAATTATTTACTATCTACAGCAGTGCTTGGAGTAAAAGACAAGGAAGGAACTCAATGTCTCTTAGTAGGGAACAAACTGTTAGCTTACAGTTGTGAGAAATATTAAGCAACATTTCTATGTCCTGATATCTAGGAAATGTCCAAAGTGAATGTGGAGAGGACTAGGAACCATATGTAGTTGAAAGAGCACTTTCCTAATACGAGTGACACCACGGATTCAATCACCAGCACTGGAAAAAAAAAATAGAGTAGATTGTATATATCACCTATGTGAAAGGAAATTTACCTTAAAATGTATAATCCATAGTCAAGCAAAAGGAATTATCTGTGAGATTCCCAGAGCTGCTGTGTAAGTGAGAAGCATAAAAAAAAGGGGTTAGGGAAGTGCACCTGTCAGCTCTCCCATGGTTGGACATGGTACCAGCACCCAGAAGGAAAGGCCTAACTTGGTTCACATGGCCATGGCGTTCAGTACATGGTCAGCTACTTCCAAATAAATAAAGATTCATTCATTCATTATGGTACTGGACATTGAACCCAAGCCTTCACACTGAGCTATGCCCTCAGCCTTTTTACTGTTTGTATCTTCCCACACGGTATTGCTCAGTCACCCCGTTAGTCACCCAGGCTAGTCCTGACTTTGCAGCCCTTCTGCCTCAGCCTGTCAGAACGCTGGATTAGCAGTGTGTCCTACCAAGGCTGGCTTCTATAGGTTTTCCATATTCTCATAGGTCCTATGCAACCGATGGTCCTTGCGTGAGGAATTAGAGCACTCCTATAACTATTCCTCATTCTCCAGATGAATATGGGTCCAAGAGAAAAGCTGGAGAAGGACTTGTGCTAAAACCACTTTTAGCAGATGGAAGGACTTCTGGAATGCACATTATTGACAGGAAGAGCATGCCACGACAATCCAGGATTACCACACCTACGTGCCAAAGGCGCCTCCGCCTTTCTCCTGAGTTGTCTCTCATCTGTCATACTTTGGGAACTGCCCTGGAACACTGGAATACAAAAATAAGGTAAAGGGGACTGGAGGACTAGCACAGCGGTTAAGTCACTTGCCTAGCAAGCACAAGACCTTGAGTTCAATTCCCGAAGCACCGTATACACTGGGTGTGGTGGCATATTACTACAATTCCAACACTCAGGAAGCTGAGGCAGGAGGATTGCCATGAGTTTGAGGCTAGCCTGAGCTACATAGTGAACACAGGACCAGCCTGGACTACAGACTGAGACCCTGACTCAAAAAGAAGAAGAAGAAGAAGAAGAAGAAGAAGAAGAAGAAGAAGAAGAAGAAGAAGAAGAAGAAGAAGAAGAAAGGGACTAGGGGAATGGCACAATGGCTAAGCACTTGCCTAGCAAGGGTAAGGCCCTGAGTTTGATTCCCAAGCACCACGTAAAGATGAGTGTAGTGGTACATCCCTATGATCCCAGCACTCGGGAGGCTGGGGCAGGAGGATTGCCATGAATCCAAGGCTAGCCTGGGATACGTAGCAAGTTCAGGACCAGACTGGATTACAGAGCATGACCCTGTCTCAAAAAAAAAAAAAAAAAAAAAAAAGAAGGAAAGTGGACTGGGACTTCTACAATACATGTGTGTAAAAAAGAGGACTTTTACCATTTTAACATGGGGAAAATTAACAGTGTCTGTAACATTTACTTTTAGTATTTCATCATGTGTTTATGATTTTCCTTGCTTTATTTTCCTTTTTTTTTTCTTTTGGAGAAACTCAAACCCTCAGGAAACTACCAAAGCTATTACACTAAAACCATGTCAGCTGCCATTCACTGAAGGTCACCAGTAGTTACCCTTTAGCCATCTTTCTATTCCAGTGTTTCTCTCTCTTCTCTCTCTCTCTCTCTCTTTCTGTCTCATCTCTCAATCTGTGTCTCTTTTTTACATCAACGTACACACACACACACACACACACACACACACATTTGACAGTAAGACACAGAGATGCCACCCCAGCAATCTTAGCACGTGTCTGCCAAATGATATTCTTCTACAAAAACAGAACAAGACAGTGATCTCACATGCAAGAAATTTGGAAATGGTACATGCTATTGTGCAATATACAATCAATATTAGATTTTTTCCAATTATCCCAAAAGTGGCTTGAAATTTGTAACTGCATTCGTAACAAATGTTTCATCCTGAATCCAAACAGAGGTGTATTTTTAGCCAGCTTTTGTTCAAAATGACCCTCCGCTTCCAAGGCAACATTCCATAAGGTTCAGCGGAACTGAGTATGGCTGTTCCCTCCCAGTCACATTCCCATTGAGCTTTTCTGCAAGAATATAGCACAGCTGATGAGGGCGTCTTAGTGTATCACATCCGGAATTGAGGGATGTGTCTCCCCCTACTGGAGATATTAAATTTTATCACCCAATTAGCATGGTATCCACCACACTTCTCCATTGTTCACTTACTCTCCTCACCTCTTAATTAAGGTAGCAGCATTTCCTGTGGCTTTATATGACAAAATTAAAATTACTGTGAATATATAGCTTCATATTCTTATTTTTGCCTTAACATGTCGTCATGTAAAAAATACTTATTATTAAATATTTGCTTTTGAGGCACAGCTCAGTGACTAAAGCGCTTGCATATCATGCGAAGGCTTGAAGGTTTGATTCCGCAGCACCACGTGCAATTTAGCTGGGCGTGGAGGAACATACCAGTCATTCCAGCACTTTGGTGTCTGAGGCCAGCCTGGGTCACACAGCAAATTGAGGACCAGCCTGGCCTATGGAACAAGAACTTGTCTTAAGAAAAAAAAAAAAAAAAGAAATTTTCTTTTCAGAAACGTTCTTTTGAGACAGGCTTTCATTCTATAGCCCAGGCTGGTCCTGAACTCCTTGTGTAGCGCAGGCTGGACTTGGACTCACCCAGCTGCCTCAGCCTTCCGAGTGCTGGCATTACAGGCATGCGCCACCACACCCAGCTTTATGTGGTGCTGGGGAATCGAACTCAGGGACTTGTGCTTGTAAGACAAGTGCTTTAATTGCTATGCCATTCCTCCGGCCCTCAGATACTTTCTGATGGCAGTGTGTTAGTTTTTATTCTGCTGTTAATAATACGATAGCACAGACCAGATACCTGTTAGCTCATGGTTCTGAATGTGCAAACTCCAGGCACTCCAAGGAGCATGGCCCTGCTGCTGGAGAAGTCGCCAGGTGGTGTACAGCATCATGTGACAGAGACAGGAAGTACACGTATGTGTGTATGTGTCTGCCTGGTTTCTGCTTTTATTCTTTTTGCTGAACACTCTGGGGCTCCTCTATGGGCCTGGGAAACTCATGACACATCTAGGATGTCCCCAGTCTGACACACAAGTGTTGCTTCGGGGACCTGGGGCCACATTATCCTACATGGCGGCCATCGTTTTTCTACTTTTGGATGGAAGACCTACATCCAAGCAATTCAGTTGGATGTAGATCCTTTAAATTACATATCTACTGTACAGTATTCCATCATATGAAAACAGTACCATTTATTTAGGAAATTTTTCATTACAAATGTGCTATTCTTAGTGGCAATCAAAATCTCCATGACTCTCCTAGTGCAAACATAAAAGTGGTTATGAAATATGAATTTGAGATTTAATTGCTGAGTTGGGCTATAAGCAGAACTCAAAAGATACTGATTTCTTTCTTTCAAAAGTAGTTGTATCAACTTATACTATCAGTACCAGTGTGTGATGGTTACTCTTTTCAGGAATCTTTATTAAATTCCCATCCCTACAAACACACACACACAACACACACACACACACACACACACACACACACACACACAAATTCTGAAGATTAACATAGTAGCTGGCATATGATTATAATTTTAGTTTATATTTCCTTAATGTTGAGAACTATATAATTTGAATTTCCTTTGTCAACGCTTTGCATGTATACTTTGTGTAGTTTCCTACTCATTCCTAGGTATTGTTATTAAAATATTGTGGATGTGTTTTAAGTACTAAGATAGTACACCTATCCTTACATGTCACAACAGGGTCACTTGTCTTTAAATTGTATGGGTTTGTTGCATAAGTGTTTAATTGTGAAATCAAATTTATCATCTCCTTAGCTTGGTGTCTCAACAATGAAATCATAATTAAGTTATGTATCATATATTGTTTAAAGAGCACTAAAATTTTGGTACTCACTCTAAGTCTTTAACACACCTGCAATTTATTTTATGAATGGTATTATGTAAGGCAATAAACTTGTTTTGCTTTCTGCACATGTTGTAGTAATTACCCCCAAGGTGCTAATTGAATAATCCTTTAATTCTCCAAATAAATTACCATCCCGCTCTCTCACACAGGTCAAGTTTCACAGGTTTAGATTTGTTCTTGGATTTTCTAACCTGAGTCACTCTCCTCCTTCTAAAGACATTTCGTGTAGCAACATTAAATTATTCAATGTCATTAAACCCTCACTGATAACGACAGGTACAAACATGCGTCCCTACTTCCTTGAGAGACATCAGCTCTTCGTATCACTTTATTCACCTCCATGCATTTTAGGATTGGCTTACTAACCTCTAAAAAGCTTGATGTTATGTTGTAGAGTTATGGTAAGAGTGTAAGTTTATTTAAGGAAAAACAGAGATGCTCCCAAAATCGGATTTTTCCTGCATGACATTGTATGTTTTTTCATTGGCTTGGGCTTTTCTTAATGTGCTTTAAAATCTTGTTATTTCCCAATCATTGTCTGCCATATGTTTCCTTAATTTATCCTTAGGCTCAGACAGCTTCCCTTAGAACAAGAAATGCTGTATTGTATCTAATTTTTTGTTGTTGTTGTTGGCTGCTATCTACATATGCTTGTTTCAGTAATGTTCTACCATACTCAGAAACTGGCAGTCCACATTGATTGCCTAGTGAATCAATCAATTCATCAACAAATAATAATGCTTTATCTTTTTCCTATTTTAATCCCTATGTTGTTATAATAATTTTCTTTTATTAGTAGCACTGATGAAAACTTTTATTGCTGTTAATCAGAAATGACAGTAGCCTGTTCTTAACTTTAAATGGAAGTATCTAAAATGCAATATTGCCATGGTTTTGATAAATGTGTTTTATCAGGAGAATGACTTTTTCTTGTACTCTAACTTATTCTTAGCATAGTGGACGAAGAATATTTTCCAGATTTTCTTTATATCTATCTAGTGACACAGGCTTATGAATTTTCCACTTAAATCATTTAACTTAATTAATTTCATTGATATTTTTTCTCATGATAAGCCATTCTTAAATTAGTACAAACGAAGAGATATGTCTCTTTATATTCTGTATCTTTTATTTTAATTTTTTATGCATAAGCCTCAGTTTCAAAACCTTTTGTGGTGGGACATAAATACCAATGTCTATTTATCCCAGGCAGGGCACAGTAGAAGGGCCAAAGGCACAATTGTACCAAAGTCCAACTTGGTGGACCAGTGAGCTTAAGTTCTTTATCAGAAACTAACTGAAGTCCTTCCTCCCAGAAGCCACACTCCCTCGTCGACCCTCCAACCACTAATTCCCTTCTACATAAGTAAACAAATAAATAAATTCTCTATGTACAAAAACTCATGACAGTACAGTATAACTGTTCTTCACATCAATTTTTTCATCTGTATGACCTGAAAATAACAGGTAAATAGCTGTTTCTTTTTCCTGCATTAGTATATTTCACTCTTTTCCCCCCATTTTATTGTTATGTATAAGTGCAAAATTTAAGGTTTATAATGAAGTTGAGCATTTTGTGCACATATGTATCTTGTCAAAGTGACAAGGAGTTTCCCACTCTCCTTTTGTCCCTCCCTACCCACCCCTCTCTCCCTCCCCACCCTACCCTTCTGGTTCACTTTGCTTTTCGTTTTAAGTTCCATTATTTCACTCTTTTTCATGACTGTAGTCTCACTAAACGAACTCTTCTTTGCATGGACATGTTAATCAACTTTCCACTAGCATGACAAATCATCAGATAATTTACAAAGAGAAAAAGATTATGTGTTATTATTTAATTTTTTCATTGTTTTGTCTTATCTTATTTTTGTTAACAGATTTTAGGCTTCAGGCCGTGGTCACTCAAACCATTGTTTGGGGCCTGTAGTAAGGCAGCTAAAGTACTTGGGAGAGCAGAATTTCTCACCTCATAGCAGAAAGCAAAGTTTTTGAGAAAAAAGATGCTGTAGGACTCCACCTAACTTCAAGAGCACAGAGCCAATGACCTAGAGACACCTTGCTGAGCTCTCCCTATTCAAGCTTCTTTCAACTCCCAGTAGCTCCTAACTGGGAACTAAATAATACATTGGTACTGAGGTGCATTTTTACCTTATTTCCAATCTTCACCTACTACAAATAATGTTTACAAACTCCTTGCATACACATCCTTCTTACAATGTCAGGATTTGCCATACTGCATATAATCACATATAACGGCCTTTGGGAAGACCCCTGGTCTTTGCCTTGGCTGCACTGAGTTGCCTGGAGGTCTTCCATTTGGTAACATGCTACCCTGAAACCACCTGGATTGTAGGAACTGCAGAGCACTGAACAAAAGCAAAGTCAAAGGCCCAAGTAGAGCAGTTGACTCCAACATGGAAAAGTTATACTTAAGAATGTGTATTTCATATATTACTAGATTTTATTAACTCATTTGAGTCATAAATTTCCACACTCAAAACTTATGTGTGTGAGTGTACATGTATATAGGTGTATAAAGAATGTTTATAACATATATTATATTAATAAAATATATAGGACTATGTAATATAACATACATAAACTATAATTAATATGATAGCATATAAGTGTATTACATATATAACATATTCCTTAGTTTTATGTACACTGTATATATAATATAAATACATCTTATAGTTATATGTATTTTGTATGTTGCATATCCATATAATGTACCTATTAAAAATACATGCATATGTACTGCACATGCGATACATGTAGAAAATCCTCTCACTGTGAAAATATTTATTGGTGAATTCTGTTATCTACAAAGAATCTGCTTTAGGTCTACAGTGTGCATTCATGTGTTTCTCCTAAAAAAATGCAAAGATCAAGATTGGACAAGGAGCATTTTTTTCAAGTCCAGCTCTTTTCAGATCAGTCTAGTATGGAAAATCAAGCAGATCATCCTGTTCTCAAAAATAATCATGTCAGGCTGTATTTACAATAAGAAATATATATCATTACTGAGATCACAATCACTTGTGGAAAAATTAACATATACATTTCTTAGATCCCTTTTTTAGGGTTTCAACTTATTTTCTGTTTATATTTTAGAGAAAGAAACAAATTACACAAAGCAGTCACTTCCTTACAAAATCAGTGCTGTGCATTTGGATCTGAGATGTCTCCTCAAAGCCTCATGTTTGGTAAATGATTGAGTCATGGAGGTTAATCCATTCTGTGCTGCAGGAAGGTGACCTTGACTCAGAACAGGCAGATGACTGACTGGGGCATGACCTGCAAAAGGCTGATCACTGGGGCATGATCTGAAACAATACAGGTCCTCTGTGCTTCCCTGCTCCGCTGGTGTGCGGTTAGCATTCTACAGCTTTATTCTCACCTCTTCTGTGCCATGAGCTTCCATCAAAGCCAGCTGCCCATAAATAGACTAAGAATTTTTGATTCTGTCAGCCTAAAAGAAATCTTTCCCCTCTTAAGTTGAACGTGTCAGATATTTTGTTAGAACAAAGAAAAAGTAACTAAGATAGCTATTGGTACCAGAGAAATGTGGTCACAGCAGTGGCCTAAGCTGACCATGTGGTTTAGAAGCCTATGGAACTGGTTTGTGCGAAAAGTTTGGAAAGGTAGTAGACACCAGGATCTGTTAGAGGAGTTGAGTCTAAGGGTAGAGAAAGGGGGTGAAATATGAGTCAAGTACACAATGTGCAGAACTTTTTCTGAAGTATTCAAAAGATAGTTGAAGCCGTCAATTCTTTACAATTCTGTGGAAATATATCAAGGATACATTATCCATGATCATTCGAAAATCATTTCAAGTGAACGTTGGAGTCTTCTTTATTTATTTATTTTTGAGACAGGGTCTCACTCTGTAGCTCAGGCTGGTCCTGAACTAACTTTGGAGCCCAGACTGGCCCTCCTGTCTCAGCCTCCAGAGTGCTGGGATTACAGGTATGTGCCACCACATCCATTTTATGTGGTGCTGGGGAATGAACTCAGGTACTTAGTGCTTGCTAGATAAGCACTTTAAACGCTGAGCCATTCCTCCAGCCCCCTGAACTTTGGAGTCTTGTTTTTCTGAGCTTAACTGTATTTTAGACATATTAGAATAAGAAAAGAGAAGGAAATTTTAACAACTTTTTAAATCACCTTTATGGTTTATTGAGAAAGGTTGTCTTAGGTTTAAAGAAACAGAAAATTGTAGATAGGACACAGAGTAGAACCTATATAAAGAAGAAAAGTGTGGGGGAAGCTGAAGGAATAGCTCAGCTGTTAAAAGTGCCCACCTAAGCAAGCCCAAGACCCTGAGTTTGATTCCCCAACACCACATAAACCTGGTGTGGTGATGCATGCCTATAATCCCAACACTCAGAAGGCTGAGGCAGGAAGACTGCCATTAGTTCAAGGTCAGCTTGAACTCCACAGTAAGTTCAGGACCAGCCTGGACTACAGAATGAGACCCTGTCTCAAAAATAAATAAATAGGACAAAGGGAACAGAAACCAGCATTCCTACAGTTAAATTTTAAGACAAGAGAGCATTAAAAATCATCACTATTGCGTTGGGCTCACATTCTGACCAGACATCCATAAGATCATACGATGTTTTCATTTGGAGGCAGAAGAGACTGTGGGATATGGATGAAACCCCTGATGAAGTCGGAGTGAAGTGACAGAAAGAAAGAAAGCCTTACTAACAAGCCGGCTACCTGCAGCACTGGTGCCCAGACCGGGTCGGGACCCCTCCAGCAGCCGTGCAACCCCGCTTCTGCAGGCGGCAGCACCTCTGCTGGCAGCAGCCCTTCCCACAGCCACAGGACAGCAGGCATGGAGGTACAAGCAGACCTCAGGGTGCAACAGCAGCTGCCACAGCCACAACACCCCGTGATGTCAGTAGAGTGGACTTGGGCAAGGTGAGGAGAGAGAATTCGGGAAGGGAGAGGGATACCTGATGCCCCTGTTCGCTGGGACTTTATGGACCAGCTCGGGGAGAAGAGAGTCACGTAACCACATTCTTGTCCCTGTTTGTCTCAGCTATCATAACAGAATCTCACAATATATAACTTACTTCCCGTTGTAATTCCAGATCAATGTATCACACCACTTCCTCTGCTCATGTAGAAGAAAGAAGTCTAAGGCACAATGTCAACATCAACTGCAGTTAGCAGCCACCACGCTCTTGCCAGAGCTTGTCCATGGGAGAGTGGTATGCCCTCTGCCACACAGGTGTAAGGCATGGTGTTGCATTGCAATATTTTATATGTCTAATGTGTGTGATTATTTACAAAGCACAAGCAAAGCTTCACAGAGATCCCTGTTTCCTGTGACAATTTCTCCTCCTCCTCCTCCTCCTCCTCCTCCTCTTCTTCTTCTTCTTCTTCTTCTTCTTCTTCTTCTTCTTCTTCTACCTCTTCTCTTTTGGTGAGCAGAGAGTAAGTTTTATTGGGATACATACAAGGGAGAAGGTGGGATTGACAGTAGGGACTTCCCTGCAGGAAGGGCAGAGGCTAGGATGCCCTCCTGTGATTTCTTATTGAACTTAAAATACATAGATGTTTTGTGATTAGAATGAAAGATGAATTTCAGAACTTGAAAAGTTTTACCCATTTATAGCCAAGAGAAGATTCTAGTTGCCAAGTAATATGGCAATCACAATGGCAAATAAATCAAGAGAAATAAAACAAGAGAGAGAGAGAGAGAGAGAGAGAGAGAGAGAGAGAAATTGAATCATCTGCAGCAAGAATAAATGATTTTATGTGAAGAAAATGTCATCCCAATAGGCAATTTAACTCTGGGGAACAATATTTATAATAATCAAATAACCATTACTTACATATTTTACTAAAATTAGCTATGCAGACACATCAAAAGTGATATAGGAAAGCTAAACTTTAATTCACCATGAATCACAAATACCCTTTTTTAAAAATGTGTCTGTATTCTGGGCATAGTGGCACATAAATTGGGTGTGGTGGCCCATGCCTGCAATCCCAACACATGGGAGGCTGAGGTGGGAGAATTGCCATGAGTCCAAGGCCAGCCTGGGCTCCATAGTGGGCTGAGGACCAGCCTGGACTACAGAGCATAACTTTGTCTCAAAAATAAAATAAAATAAAATAAAATGTGCCTGAAACTTATAATAGCCAAATCTTGGAGGAAGCCAATATGCCTGAGTACAGATGACTGGATAAAGAAGATTTGGTGTGTACATACGCAATAGAATACCACTCTGCCATAAAGAATGACAAATTTGAGTCATTTGTAAGAAAATGGATACATCTTGAGACCATTATGCTCAGAGAAGTGAATCATACCCAGAAAATTAAATATCATGTGGTTTCTAATACAAGAAAACCAAGTCACAAAAAATGTGAGAGATATAGAAGCAACAAGAAGAACTTTGTGGAGGGGGAAAGGGGTGGAAGGGAAAAAGGTAGGAAGGGGATAGGGATACAATATGTAAATAAATTAATAAAATTTAAAAGTAAAAATAAAAATGTGTCTGTACAGAACATTCACAGATTATTTTGTTTTTGAGACAGACTCTCTCTCGATAGTCCAGACTGGTCCTGAACTCACTAAGTAGCTCAGGTTAGCCTTGAACAAAACTCCTCAGCCTCCTGAGTGCTTTACAAGAGTAAACCGCCACTCCTGGCTCATGTGGTGCTGGAGAATTGAACAAAAGGCCTTGAGCTTTCTAGGCACAAAGCTTTAATTACTGAGATGCACCACTAGCCCCAGATTTTGTTTTCTTGTCGTTAGTCCTAGCGGTACAGTGCAACTAGCTACATTCCATTTACATTGAACTTTATGTAATCCACAGTAAGATATGTATAGGTTGCATGGAAATAGTATGCCATTTTATGTAAGGGTCCTGAGCATTTGAGGATTTAGGGATCCACGGAAATCCTGAAAGCAGTTCCTCATGGGTAGCGCAAGAGGATGCCTGAAAAGAAACACAAGCCGTGTTTGGTGAGCAGAGCTGGTGCAGTAGGTGGGCCGAAGGGCTTGCCTTCTCCCGGTCAACAGCTATGAACCATTTTGGAAAGCCAGGGACACCCAGGGAAGGAGCACAGGGAAACTGTGCCTCTTACAATAGCCGGTGTCACGGGAAGCTCAAAAGGTCTTTCAAGAGACCTAGACTGTGAAAAAGAGGGAAGGTCTGCTCCAACAAGTAGCAAAAGAGCATGAAAAGAGCCAAAAGAAAGTGGAACAAACTTGATCACGTAGGGGGTGGAGGAGTGGCTCAGTGGTTAAAGCGCTTGCTTGGCAAGCGCTAAGTACCGTAGTTCGATTCCCCCGCACTACGTAAGCTGGGCGTGGTGGCGCACACCTGTAATCCCAGCACTTGGGAGGCTGACACAGGAGGATTGCCGTGAGTTCAAGGTCAGCCTGGGCTCCGAAGTGAGCCCTGTCTTAGAAAAGTAAAAATAACAAAAATAAAATAAACTTTATCATGTAATCTCCCCTTGGAACTTATCCAGCGCTTCTTCAATCCCCGCCTCTTTCAGTTTCTCTTTGGCCCGATTACTTTCACCTGGTCACGTGCTTGTCTCCATCAACCTGCTCGCTGTTCAGTTCACTTCAGTGTTCTGATACAGAGAAGAAAATGAAGGAAAATATGGTCAAAGTTTCAAAGAGTTCACCGTCCGGTTGGAATGAAAATTAAGGGCTGTGGTCTAGCAATGTACGTAATGTACAACATGCAGGAAGGGGTGAGTGAGGTTCCGTGCATTGATGGCGGTGGAGAGAAGATGCCTCGGTTGAGTGTTGAGTAAGACCAGAAATTTTCCAAGAGCCCACAGATGAGGAGAGGCGTAGTGATGATGAAACATTTAGTTTTAAGTAGGATTTTCTCAATAACCAATGACATCTTTCTTAGTATAAAAATCTAGTGAAGAAATTACACTTGAGTGTGAAAGCAAAGGTCATTCACCAATTCTTCCAGACATTGCCATCTAGCTGACTTTTGCAGGAGCTACACATAAACATTCCTTCAGAGGAGAAAGGACTGATTATCTTAGTTAATTTTTTGTCACTGTGACTCGATACTTGACATGCACGAATTAGGGGAGGAAAAGTTTATATTAGCTCACAGTTTCAGAAGATCACAGCCAACTCATGGTGACCGGCAACAGTGGAGGCACCTGGCAGAGGTGGAAGTGGAAGGCGCTCCTCAAAGCATTCAAACAGGAAGCCAAGCCAAGTTCCAGAAGGAGAGAAGGAAGTTGCATCTATCCTTCCACATTATGTCCCAGTCACCTGCCCTTCTGGGTCAAGGCTCAGTGTACCACCCCTTCCGGGTTTAAGTCCCCATCACATGCCTATAATCTATAATTCATCACACACCTGGAATCTATAATCCAACCCCCACCCCTGGAAACTATAATCTACCACATGACTATCTTCCACCACACACTCATGATAACCCAGCCCTCCAGACCTGGCCCCATCGCCTAACACCACAGGGTTCCATAGATTAAACCATAATATCCAAATATGTGAGAATTTGGGGGGACATACCAGATACTAACCACAATAGTGATTGAACATTCACGATTTATTGCAGGCATTTCCCCAGAAGAAAGCAACTTCAGTTAACATTAAAGATTGAAATCATAACAGTGATGGAAATAAGCCTGATAAGATACCTGGAGTACATTGTGTGTGTGTTATTAGCTCCTTACTTGTTCAACAGCTAGGGAGAAGAAAGTGCTGTGCGCAGAGCAAGACTCCTACCATGACTGTGAACTTCACTCATCGGCAGTCATGATAAATGTGTGATTACCTCAGGCCTGATATTGCAAGTCCAAACTGGACAAAATTATGTGTGTTTGAAAACTTAGATTTTATGTTATGATTTCAGTGGTATAACATTCTAATAAAGGCAAGACGGTAGAGACAGCACGAGGATCGGTGGTTACCAGGGGTTGACCAAAAAAAAAAAAAAAAAAAAGGAGGAACATACAGATCACAGATCTGAGGGACAACAGAATTAGGCTATGACACAGTGATGAATTCGAGTCATGCGCTTTGCACATCGCAGCTTGTACGTTGTACATTGCCAGGGCTGCAGGGCTACTGCTGTGGCTGTGGCTGCACCCTGGGAGTCTGCTGCTGACGGCACACCCCGTGTCCCTCCTGTGGCTGCTGCTCATGGGGCTGTGGCTGTGGGAAGGGCTGGTGCCCCAGAAGAGCACTGCAAAACACAGCAGTGCTCCCAGGCAGGCCACCAGCCTCTGCTCCGGGGTTAAGAAAGGTTTGGGGCTTGGCTCACAGACTTTCCTCCACCCAACCTTCAGCTCTGCCCTCTCTGCCTAGAACTGGAATTGTTCTGACTCTTGTATGCTAAAGTTTTAGGGCTATTTCTTTTCTTCCACAATGGTATCAACTACTTCAACTTCTTCTTGTATTTTCAAAGATTTCACATCCAAAAAAGTAAATAGTCTGTCATTTTAAAAAGTATACAGGGTGTCACTCTGTGGTCTGAGCTGGTCCTGAACTCACGATGTAGCCTAGGCTGGCCTTGAACTTGAGGTAGACCTCTTGTCTCCTGAATGCTGGGATTACAGGCTCAGGCCACCACTCCCAGTTTATGTGGTTCTAGGCAATCAACTCAGGGCTGTGTGCTTGTTAGGCAAGTGCTCTATCTGCTGTGCCATCGCTCCAGATCTTCACACTGTGGTGTCTACTTATAGAAAAGATATCAACACATATAATCAACATTAGGTGTAAATGTGTAGCCACTCATGTTAAAATACTTGCATTAAGAGCTCAACACGGGATAATCATGACAATTATTATTGCATTTTCTTGAAAAAAAGGATAATTAGGATAACTTTTTGTTCTTTTACATTGTGCATTCACTATTTTCTGATTCCACATCTCTGCTTATTTTTTGTTAATTTTCCCCCATTTTTATCAGTACATATTTATTTTATTATTATGTGAGCAAAAAAGGGTGGCATGTAAATACTTGGGAGAGGATTCAGCTAGCAGAAATGCGGTCCTGCAGGGTCCTAGAATGAATTCTACAACAAAGACAGAAGCTGAGAGTGAATCTCAACTATCAGCCACCAGTGTCATAAAGGGAAATGTCTGCCCTCTCCTGTTTGCAGTTGAATTACAGCTGAAATGCTCAGTGCCGGGCAAGTCACAGTTCCCCCAGTCCCCCTGTGGAAGTATCTGGGAGGCTACATCTTCAGCCAGGCACTAGAGCTCTAACCACAAAAGAGCCCCTGCCCCCAAGTTAGCACAAGCTAGCATGGAAGAGGAAAACAAATGAGAACAATTGTTACAGCACCCCAGTATCAGGTGGGTTTTGTTGTTGTTACTCTTTCTCTGCTCCAAAGCTAACTAAATGGGTTTCTGTGCACATTACAGAGACCCCACTGCTAAGCACTAACACAAAAGACCTCTGATTCATCTGCTGATGAGACAACCACACTTGGCACAGGGCTTTGCCCTTGGCTGCTAGAAACGGTGGACACAACTGACCACTCCTCCTCCATAGTAACCTTCCTCCCCACTTGCCTCTCCTTCCTGCCACACTCCCCTCCACTGCTATCTTTCCGCTCCTGCTGCTCCCACCCATCCTCTGGGTAGGTCCCCTCTCAGAAGGGCAGCCCCAGTCTCAGACCCCTTCCTCTTCTCCATCCTTGATTATCAGATCTGCATTCTCACTTCACAGGATCTTCTCTCTTTCTTACCTTTCTTTCCACAGCACTTAGCACATAATAACATACCATAAAATTCATGACCCTAGTGTGTTTACTGAGGCGATCCTGGCCCTGCACCCCATCCCCAGTCAGCAGAGGTTTGCAAATCCTGTGCATTCACAGACCCCAAATCCTCAGGACAGGGTCTGGGACACAGTAGTACATTTTGAGCTGAAAATTTAGAGCACTTGCCTCCTACGGGCTAGGTGCTGGGTTTAACCCCCAGGACCACAAAGAAAAATGAAATAGAAAATAAATAAGTAGATTTATTTTTTGAGACAGGGTGTCTCTCTGTGGTCCAGGCTGGTCCTAAACTCACTTCGGAGCCCAGGCTAGCCTTGGAGTCAAGTCTCAGCCTCCTGAGTGCTGGGATTAACAGGCGTGCACCACCACACCCAGCTTATGTGGTGCTGGGGAATCGAACTAGGGTACTTAGCTCTTGCTAGGCAAGCGCTTTAACCACTGAGCCATTCCTCCAGCCCCAAGTAAATAGATTTTAGATGCTCTTTCCACAGCGTGTCAAATGAATAACTGTAGAAGATGACTATGATAACTTGTTTCACTATCACAAACGTACTATCGTACATGTGTATCCTGTAACATCATGTTGTACTCCTCCTCAAATACACACAATAAAAAAATTTTAAAGGAAGATAAATAAATAAAGCTTCTTGAAGCAGGTTTTTTGTTTGTTTGTTTTATTTTCTTTTGTTTTGTTTTGTTTTGTTCTTGAGACAGGCTCTCCCTCTGTAGTCCAGGCAGGTCCTGAATTCACTATGTAGCCGGGGCTGGCCTTGGATTCACTGAAATCCTCCTGCCTCACTCAATCTCCCAAAGTACTGTGATAATAGTGGCACCACCATGCCAGGCTCAGGCCTTGTGCTTGTTGGGTAAGTGCTTTTTACCACTGTGCTACTCCTCGAACTCCTTCATGAGTAATTCTCATACACATTTTTATTATGGAAAATATTGAACACACACAAGAATGGAGAGTCCTACAATAGATTCTTAAGATCCACTACCTGCATCAATGATCATCAACACTCAAATTCTACTCACCTATGATCCCACTCACACCCATTCCACCACTGGGTCATCCACAATCAAATTCAGATCAAAAGCCGGGTGTGGCGGCTCATGCCTGTAATCCCAACATCTGATGTGAGTTCAAGGCCCACCAGGGCTACCTAGTAAGCTCAGGACCAGCTGGACTACAGGGTGAGACCTTGCCTCAAAAAAAAAAAAAAAATCATGCCATCTCATCTGCAAACACACCTCAGTTTTCGTTCTTGCAGATGGTGAATTTCTCATGGCCACCCTCTTACTTTGAGTGCAGTTGTGAGAAATCTGGTAAGTGGAAATAAACTGGGAAGTCATCTCTCACAGAGGAAATCATGACCCTTCCCGCCTTTCGGAGAAGTTCACGCGTCCTAGGAGAGACAAGCTGGGCTCTTGCTGCACAAGGGCAGGGCACTCCCACCCCGGGAGTAGCTTCTTAATTGACAGGGAGACTTTTCACAAGTCATAAAGTGAGGGTGGAGAACCCAGTCTTGTGAGACAGGGGCACAAGAAGCCCACAAGAGTCCTTATCAACTTCACGATTGCCAAGGCTGGAGGAATGGCTCAACTGTCAAAGTGCTCACCTAGCAAGTGCTAACTCAAGCACTAAGAATCTCCAGCACCACATATATCGGGTGTGGTGGCACACGCCTGCAATCCCAGCAGTTGGGAGGCTGAGACAGGAAGATAGTTGTGAGTCCAAGGCCAGCCTGGGCTACATAGTTCAGGACCAGCCTGGGCTACAGAGCAAGATCCTGTCTCAAAAAAATTTTCCCACTATTTTTATTAATATACATATGTAATACATAGTATTTAGAATGAATTTGGGTATTTTGTGCACATATGTATCATATCAACTTTACAATCCCTTCCCATTTTTGACCCTCCAACCCCCTCCTTATCCCTTCCCCCATCTCCGGCTATCACTTCATGTGGTTCTATAGAATGTCTATATTCTGGGTTTTCCAAGTCAAAGACTATACAGTACTTAACATATTAATCTTCTGCATCTAAATCATTTCACCTAAGTCACCACTCTAACTCAGCTTCCTATTCCTCGAATGGGTCGCAGTAGTCAAATCTTGATGCCTCTTCTCCGAATCCAACCAATCCCTTTATTGAGATATTTATCAAAAGGGTTTTTTTTTCTATATTTTGCTACATCTTTGTTGCTATTCTTAAACCAGGCCTTACCCACAGCACTCTGGGAGGCTGAGGCAGGAGGATGGCAAGTCCAAGCCCAGCTTGGCAGTTCAGTAACTTGGTGAGACTTTCTCTCAAAATGAAACTAAAAAAGTCAGCTGAGGGTGTAGCACAGTGCAGAGGCACTGGATTCCATTGTTAATATAAAAAATAGTAAAGAAAAGAGAAAAGAAATTAAGTTGTACCTATCTTCAAGGGAGGTTTTCTTTCTTTTATACTTCCACCAACAGACCAAAAAAAAAAAGTTTTTAAATGTTTTCACTTTAGCCAAGAAACATATAATGTTTTTTAAAAACTATGTTATGACCCTGTCTCATAAAACAAAAATAAAAATACAGCAAAACATAATAAACACTGGCTTTAGTGCCCAGATGCCTCAATTAAAATCCACTTCCTCTTGTTTTGCTTTTATTATATGCAGATTAGAATTCACATAGACATAAACAGATCAATAGGAAAGGACATATTTATAAGCAGACCCAGTGGGCAGCACTACAGTCAGTTCACTCCATAACCTGGATATTTTCAGTGGATTACTTTAAGTGGCTCCTTTCAGATACAGAATCCACTAATGTTGCTCAGGACTCACTGGCTCCGCTGCACCTTCTCACCTCTGGACAATGGGCATGAGTCATTAACATATGCAAAGTAGAGGTGTGGCCTTTGGAACGCTCCCTCCCCCAGCCCCTCCCTCCAGCAGAGGGTTCAGAGCTCAGATCCCGCCAGGTGCCTGGTGACTGGGGCAAGTGAGCTGCACGCCCTTCTCTAGGTAAGACCTGTCCTAGAACTAACTTCCAGGCGTGAGCTAATTGAGGAAGTGCCTACTTCCCGAGCGCGGCCTTCTCTCCCTACTATTCCGGAGCGTGGAGGTGGGGGGAGCCCTGGGGTACATGGGGCAACCAAGTCGTCCCAAAGGGCGTGTGGGACACACGGGCCGCTGGAGCAGGTCCAGCTAGGCTTCCCGGTTCAGCTGCCTTCTGAATTTTGTCAGCCACGATGCTGGGGCACCGACTTAGCTCAGGCGGGCTGGAACTTGTCTGTGCAATTATTCGGAAAAGCAAATTAAATAAAATCAGGACTCTGGTAGAGTGCTAGCAACTCTCTCTTTTTTTTTTAAACTGAAAAGAAATTTGAGTGCAGAATTCTAAACCTCCAGAGAAAGTACGAAGTTCCTGTCTAGTAAAGAAAAGGAAGGTGAATTTGAAATCAGGAGAACAGATTAAATATCTTCCATATTATAAATTCCCTATTGGGAACTACTTTAATTGAAACTGAACACACTGCCTCACCTTAAAATAAATAACTCTGAGAATAGTTAATTCATCAAATAGCACCTGCAACATCCATCCATCAAGTCAGTGCCGCTGCTGTGAAGGTGCCAAGGTTGGAGCTTATGATTGCTGTTATTTTGAAAATAAAGGAAAAGATCTTTTCTAAAATGACTCTCACCGCTCCTGGAATGTAGCCCAGTGGTAGGGTACATGCCTTGCATGCATGAGGCCCTGGATGAGATGCCCAGCAACGTAAAACCAAAATTGTCCACTTAAATTATTCTCACATAGGAGTCTTGCTCTTACCATGTTTTAGACCACATTGATAACTCCTGAAACAAAGGGTGACACTTTTATTGCCATGTATTTTAAATAGATCAAAATGTAACTGACTTTCCAATTATGTTTTTGCTGTTTTAGTAACTAAAATGAAAATAACATTTTTTTCTGTCACTTTTTCTCTCAGAACAAGTTGTGTAATGGAAAATACAGTTCAAGAATGTCGAAGGACAAGATTACACCAATGTAGCTTAATAATCTTAATTGGCTTTGTTTCCTATTCCAGAATTGGGCAAGGCTTCATTCCATACAGCAAGTGTTCTGATGGCCTGAGCACAAGAACCAGTGGGCTGTGGAGGTTGGTTCTACAGACAAAGAAAAGGTGAAGAAAGCACAAATAAAAACAAAGAACTGATTGGTCATTTTAAAGGTACTTTAAGAAGCAGAAAAGACAGAAGAATTGGTTAATAATTGATGAACTAGTGCCGGATTATTTCAGATTTTTTTTTCTGATATGAGGGATTGAACCCAGAGCCTTTGCACTGAGCTACATCCCCCATTCTTTTTTTTTTAAATTTAGTATATATTGGTAATATATAATAATTGTGTATATAATACATTTAGCCTGCTGTATGAAGGCCTGGTACAGGCATTTAGTCTAAAACAGTGGCCTCCTATACTTTTAATTTTATAGCCTTAACAGTTAAAGGAGATTTTTGTGGCCTGTGATGCCTTAGCAGTTTATCTTAGATAAAGTTATCTGTGCACCTTTCTGAAATTATGGCCTATGAGTATCCAGTATTACCAATTCTGGTTCAGTGTGCAGTGTGTGAGCTTGTTAAAAAAAAAAGAGAGAAGGGAAATTTATTGAGCCCTATTATATGCCGAGAACCAGATGGACCACTTCCTAAGATAGATTTAACCATCACCTATTAAGAACGGTTATGTGTTAGCTACTTTTTTGTTGCTGTGACTCAATATCTGACATCTACAAATTTAGAGGAGGAAAGGTTTATTTTAGCTCACAGTTTCAGAAGGTCACAGTCCATTCAGGGTCGGCGGCAACAGCAGAAGTACATGGCAGAGGCAGAGGTACTTCCTGGACATCACAAACAGGAAGCCAAGTCAAGGTAAGTTGAGACTAGTCCTCCAAGGAAGGCAGGAAGCAGCTTATATATCCTTCCAGGCCTCATCCCAGTGACCAGCCCCTCCCGGATCCAGGTGTGGAAGGTGTGGTAAGCCCCCACTACATGCCGTTAATCCAATTTACATGTCTGTAATCCAATTTACATGCTTGTAATCCACCCCTCCAGACTAGGCCCCAATCTCCCCATAGTACCTGGTTCCATAGACCATCTGTAACATTCAAGTACATGAGACTTTGGGGGGACATTCCAGATCCAAATCACAATAGGTTATAAATAGGCCAAAAGCGATGTTGGAGCCAATAGGAGCATAAAACTTCAGACATCAGGGTCACTGCCAATCCAATCCTAGAGAGAAAAACAAAAACCAAGTTCAAGAGCTGGAAGAACAGCACAGAGGTTAGAGCGCTTGCCCTGCAAGCACAAGGCCCTAAGTTCTGGGCGTGGTAATGGCACACACCTGCAATCCCAGCACTTGGGTCCTGAGTTCTAGGCCAGCTGAGGCTGTATAGTGAGTTCAGGACCAGCCTGGGCTACAGAGCAAGACCCTGTCTCAAAAAAAAAAAAAAAAAAGAAAGAAAGAAAGAAAGAAAAGAAAAGAAAAAAGAAAGAAAAAAAATTCCAATATTGGAAAGGCTCACACTGAGATATCAAAATAATGTTCAGGCTGATTTGTTAGTTTAACTCCATGAGAAAACTGGTAAGGCTGATCCAACTAATGGATGGAAAACCCAAGAATAAGTATGCTTACAGATCAGAAATATTGAACATTGAATAAGGAAATAGAGATCTGAAATAAGGGAATTTTTGGTATGAGGGAGTAGGGGAAAAGCTGCCTTCTAAAGCAGATTTGCATGCCTGTACTAACTCAGCTCACGTTGCTATCACTACAGAGTTGCACAAGAATGCGAGCGACTGTAGTTTACCCTCAAAGCATAAATTTTTCCCACCCACACGCCAAGCCTTTGACCAGATGCCTACACTACATGTTCATGGCTGGGTTTGCGAAGTAATGATTTATTTAGCAGCAAATATCCCCACAAGTAAAAAAGGAATGATCATATATGTGATGAAATATTCACAACATGCCTGTTATTTATTTATTTTTTTGAAACTCTGTAGTCCAGGCTGACTCTGAATTCACTATGAAGCTCAGGCTGGCCTAGAACTCATGATAATCCTCCTGCCTCTACCTCCTCAGGGCTGGGGTTATTGGCATGAGCCACCACACCCACTTTAGGTGGCACTGAGGGTGCTGTGCTTGATAGGCAACCACTTTAAATGCTGAGCTACTACCCCAGCCCCCCAGCATTTTCAAGATAATTGGTTTCTACTCTTTTAATGGGTTTGACCTGAAGCAGAACTAATCTGGCCTGTTTGTTGAGCATCTAAGCATAGATTCCTTTTGAGGCCAAGAAGGATGCTTCCTTTCGGCAAACATTTCTTTTATGGAATGAAGGGTTTAACAAAGGATTATGGCATTAAGATACTCCTTTTGTATTTTTTGAGATCTGAGTTGACACAGGACAGGATGCAGGTGGTCCCCAGAACCCACACAGGGACTCAGGCCACCCTGCCCTGGAGAAGCCCAGTGACTCCCATCACAGAAAAAGCATTTTCAGGACTAGTCAGTATGAGGCTTAGGAAAGATTTATTAGACAAAAATTCCAAAGTACAAACACTGTATCGGCCATCCTGAGATGGCAGTGGAGGCACAGGACATTTAGAAAGAAGTACACACCTAAAGTACAGGCCCTCCAAGGCACTCGCTGTAGACAGAGCTTGACTTAGGTATGTCCTTGGTGGGAGATGGTCCCACTCACAGACTCCTCTCCCCACCCATGAAGAGGGCTTTTCTAGAAATATTGGATTTGACCTTTTTTTCTTTTCTTTAATGGTTCGTTTTCTACTATTCCACCCACTGAGGTGAGTGAGCTTTGCCTAAAACCTTTCTCTGAGCTCTCCGAATCTGCTTAGGACTACTTTCCTCACCTTTGCTTTATCAACAAAATTAACTTACAGGATTAATGCATCTTTAAGGGATATTGGGTGTGATGGGCCAGAAAATAAAAAGTAGCCTAAACAAAAAGATAATCTTGGGTGGCTTTAAGTGTGTTCTGAACTTGTATCTTCATAAAAGTACAATTTTTCTTTTTATTTTCTCAGACCAAGTCTCTCTTTGTAGTCCAGGGTAGTCCTGAGCTCACTACATAGCCTAGGCTGGCCTCATACTCACAGCAATTCTCCTGCCTCAGCCTCCTAAGTGTGGTATCGGTGCTAATACCCCCAGCTAACTTTTTTTGTGGTTCTGTAAGATTGAACCCAGAGCCTTGTGCAAGCTAGACAAGTGCTGAAACCATTGAGCTACATCCCCATCCCCAATAATCTTTCTTTTTAATATGATATTCTTTTTCCTCTTTCTATATATCTTGTTTCTAACCTATCCTATCTAATAATTGACTTGGAGAAACTAAGATTTCTTTTTTTTTTTCAAGACAATGTCTCGCTCATTAGACTAGGATGGTCCTGAATTTGCCATGCATTCCAGGCTAGCCTCGAACTCATGGCAAGCCTCATGCCTCAGCCTCCCTAGTGTTGGGATTACAGGCATGTGCCACCACTCAGGATTACTTTACTAGTAGCATTCAGAGAAAAGTACTTGGTTTTATGTGTGTGTCCTGCTCATCATTTGTGAGTTAGCACAAGACAGGAATCAGGACTTTGGTGTTGTTGATGGATTCCAAAAGAGGGTGGCTACTTACAGGTGGAGACTCCTGGGCTTAAAGCCAACAGGAAGAGGCAGGACAGACTGCTCCTGCACAGAGAGAAGAGATTTCCGGAAGAGAAAGGGACATTGAGACTAGGATTTGCAGCTATTGACAGCTGGAGGAAGCCCATGTTGGTCTGAAGGGAGAAAGCCAGTCCTGGTTCCCAGGAGGGAGAAGCTCAGGCCACAGCAAGCAGAGGTAACTGATTCTCTGGGACTTAATTGCAAGCGTTTTCTCCATGGTCAGGTTTGGTGGCCTGTCCTACCTTTTTTATTTACAGGCACTATTTTCATCCTGTACTTTATAGGACATACCCAAGTCCAAAGATCCTATTGTTTTCTGAGTATGTAGGGGACTTTCCTCGGTATGAAATCAGAAATAAGCTTAGTCAATACACGCACAAAAAAGTCCAGGACTGCAGAGTTGCGCATGGTAAAATGCTTTTGAGGAGGGAGGGCAGAGAACAATTTTTTAATTCAAGGGTTAATTTACCCACAGTATGAAGTATCTATTTTAGCTTTCAGATTTTTAATTGCATATACCGGTGTACACATTGCCACCCCAGGAAGTTCCCTCCTGCGGTCTGGTCCCTTCTCCACCCCCCATCTTAGTGGCGACACATCTCTGATTTCTGTGAAGTGCTGGAGTTGTGCCCGCCTGGGGACTTGAATAAGAGTCGTGCGATTTGCTTTTGCTTGTGCACGGATGCCTTCCCAAGGCGTTGTGCTTGAGACTCAGTCCTCTTGTTCCAAGTAATGTTTGTTGAGATAAGCTTGGCATACAATACGGTGGGTGCAGTACATAAACCTGGAGGCATGTCTGTAACAATCGATGGTCCCAAGCTGCACTTCTGCCACTCCAGAAAGTTCAACATGTGCCCTGCTGTCCCTTGTCCTTCCCTGGCTCCTACTCTGCCAATCACAGAGGCACATTTCATTACTAATGATTAGTTCTGCTTGCTTTACAAATGTGAATTATGTTACTTTAGAACAGCATAATTTTTTGTATTTACTCAAATTTTTATAGCAGTGCTAATTGTTATTACTGATTCTGCTAGTTTAAATATGCCATGCTGTGTGTCTATTGCCCATCTAATGGACAAGTTGGTTGCTTCCCATTATTTCACTACTGTGAATATAATACAAACTTTATTGGATAGGGAAGTGGTTTTCTAAAGAGTTGGTACCAGCCTGGAGGAATAGTACAGTGGTTACAGGACTTGCTTAGTAGTGAGCCCAAGGCCTTGAGATCAGTGCCCCCAACACCACATAATCTGGGTGTGGGGACATGCGCTCATAATGCCAGTACTGAGGAGGCTGAGACAGAGTATTGCTCTGTGTCCCAGGCCAGCCTGGGCTACAGAGTTCAGGACCAGACTAGACTAGAGAGCAAGAGCTGCTCTCAAAATAATTATTAATTACTTAATTAAAGAGCTGATACCATTTTACATTTCTACAAGCTGTGGACACAAATTCAAGGATTAAGAAACTTTATCAATATTTAGTGGAAAAAAAAAACATTTGGTGTATTGGTCTTTTGTACTTAGCCATTGTACCGGTTATGAGATTTTGAAGACATCTTTAGCCGTAAGTCTTCTATCAGATAATTCGTACTGCTGTCACCTGACTGGGTACAAGTGGTTCTCAAAACCAACATGGGCTCGCAGTCCCCCTGCCCACGGAGTACTGTCACTGACTTGCATTGCAGAAAGAGAATTTTCAGGGCTAAACAGTAAGAGACTCCAGAAAGGCTTATTAGACAGAAATTTAAAGTATGCACTCAAAGACATGGAGTGCAGGCATTCAGAAAATGGGGCACAAGACATTTACAAGTACATACTCAGTGTGGGTCCTCATCGGACCGAAAGAGGCAGATAATACAAATTCAAAAGTATTCACATAAAGCTCCAGCCCTTCTGAGATGGGAAGGAAGGCGCCCTCTAGAGCCAGAGCTGCACATATTGGTGCCTTCTTTTTGGGGGTCGAGCGATGAAAATTTAAGAATACATGAAGTTTGGAGTTTGGTCCCACCCACAGGCAGAAGATAATGGCCTACTTTCAGTTGTTCCACTTAGTAAGGTGGATGAGCTGAGATCTCTTGCCTAAAAACATCCTTTGATCTCTATGAATCCGCTAAAATCTGGTTTCTGACTTTTAGTTTATCCATTAAATTAATATATAAGCTTAATGTATCTTCAGAGGGGGCCAAGAAGAAAGGCAGCATTCACAAGGCATAACCTTGGGTCACTGTGCTTGTGTCCTGAAGTTGCCGTCTTCTTAAAAGTACAATTTTTTGAAGATGTAGCTTGGTAACTAAAGCACTTGCCTGGTATGTACAAGGCCCCAGGTTTATCCCTCAGCACCATCTAAAGATTAACCAGGTATGGTGGCAGCACTTGGGAGGCTGAGGCAGGAGGGTTGCTGTTGAATGCAAGGCCGGCTTTACCATTTTTTCTTTACGGGTTGGTCTTTTTTTGGTTTTTCTGAGTTTTGTTTGGATACAGGATCTTGCTGTTCTGGACCATGTTAATCTCAAAATCCTACCATTTTAGCTTCATGAGTAGATGCATCTATAGACAAGTGCCACTGCACCCAATTTTTCTTTTTCTGTCTTTTCTACAAAATACCTATCAGTTCCTAGGTCATGAAAATCCGCTTTTATATTTTTTTTTCCTTGGATGACCTGCTATGATATTAAACTTAGTTATGTCGATTTGGTTTTGTACATAGAGGAAGGTGCAGGTCAATGACATGCATTTAAAGTAAGATGATGTCAAAACCAAAATAATCAGCTCCCTAGAGATGGAGCTAATAATGCAGCTTAGGAACAAAAGTTTGTAGGCATCAAGGGCCCGTGTACAGTGCCTTCATTCTACAGCTTGCCCTGAGTTAGGCTGATCACAAGTCTTTGCTTTTCTTGTTTTACTTAAATTCTCTTCTGTTTAGTAATGACTAGACCTCAAGCATAGCCAGTTGTCTACCCTGATACCAACTAAATTCAAATTTGTCAGGATTCAGTGATCAGACTTTAGTTTGCTCCTGTCTAATGAAGGGCTGGACTTTTGCAGCTCTGAAAGCTGGAAAGGCAAGCATTTTGAAAAATATAGCTGGTACAATATGAAATACACAGAATTCGGTCTCTGCCCCTGGTTCCTGCCCCAGAGTTAATGCTCTTGGAAATTCCTGAGTGATAAGAGTGTTTCTGTTATTCATAATGAGCCCTTTTGATATCAGTTGAGTTTATCCTCAGGTTTTTTGTTTTGTTTTGTTTTGTTTTGTTTGTTTTGTTTTGTTTGAGAAGTGTCACTCTATAGTCCAGGCTACTTCTGAGCTGGCTGTGTAACTCACGCTGACCTAGAACTCACAGCAATCCTGCCTAGGCCTCCTGAGTGCTGGAATTACTGGAATGTACCACCACAGCTAGTTTAGGGGTTGCTGGGGAATCAAATTCAGGGCCTAGAGCTTGCTAGGATGCCGATTTAACTGCTGAGCTACTACTCCAGCCCCAACACTGTGTATTTTTCAAGATTATTGGTTTCTACTCTTATGATGTATGAGTTTGACCCCAGACAGCCCTATTTGGCCTGTTTATTGAAAATCTAGGCTTAGTTCACAACTTTTTGAAGCCGTAAGGGATGCTTTTCTGAGTCTTTGAGTTGTCATAGAAGAGGACGCAAGAGGTCCCCAGAACCAAAATGGAGACTCAAGCCACGTTGCCCCAATAGGTCCAGTGACTCCCATCACAGAAAAAGCATTTTCAGGACTAGTCGGTGTGACGCTCAGGAAAGACTTTTAGACAAAAATTCCAAAGTACCAGCACATTGTGTCAGCCATCTTGAGATGGTAATGGGAGCACAAGACATTTAAAAGTACACACGTAAATTGCAGGCCTTCCGAGGTGCTCTCTGTAGCCAGAGCTGGATGTATGTAT